>JAECXJ010000055.1:0-168702 GCA_018152295.1 Drosophila carrolli | reverse complement strand
CTGATCGGAAATGCCATAACTTTGGTGTTTGTAAGGTTCGGAAGTTGGGATTTTCTATGGGTTTAATTTTTGGCCAATCAATCCGACCTACCAAATTTCATAGGAATCGGCTGACTATATCCATATAACCAAACAATCGGAAATGCCATAACTTTGGTATTTGTAATGTTAGGAAGTTGGGATTTTCTATGGGTTTTATTTTTGGCCAATCAATACGACCTACCAAATTTCATAGGGATCGGCTGACTATATCCTATAGCTGCCATATAACTGAACGATCGGAAATGCCATAACTTTGGTGTTTGTAAAGTTAGGAAGTTGGGATTTTCTATGGGTTTTATTTTTGGCCAATCAATACGATCTACCAAATTTCATAAGGGATCGGCTGACTATATCCATATAACTGAACAATCGGAAATGTTATTACTTTGGTGTTCGTAAAGTTAGGAAGTTGGGATTTTCTATGGGTTTTATTTTTGGCCAATCAATACGATCTACCAAATTTCATAAGGATCGGCTGATATAAAAAACTCGGAAATGCCATAACTTTGGTGTTCGTGTAAAGTTAGGAAGTTGGGATTTTCTATGGGTTTTATTTTTGGCCAATCAATACGACCTACCAAATTTCATAAGGATCGGCTGACTATATCTATATAACTGAACAATCGGAAATGCCATAACTTTGGTGTTCGTAAAGTTAGGAAGTTGGGATTTTCTATGGGTTTTATTTTTGGCCAATCAATCCGACCTACCAAATTTCATAGGGATCGGCTGACTATATCCTATAGCTGCCATATAACTGAACGATCGGAAATGCCATAACTTTGGTGTTTGTAAAGTTAGGAAGTTGGGATTTTCTATGGGTTTTATTTTTTGCCAATCAATACGACCTACCAAATTTCATAGGGATCGGCTGATCGGAAATGCCATAACTTTGGTGTTTGTAAAGTTAGGAAGTTGGGATTTTCTATGGGTTTTATTTTTGGCCAATCAATACGATCTACCAAATTTCATAAGGACTATATCCATATAACTGAACAATCGGAAATGCCATCATTTTGGTGTTCGTAAAGTTAGGAAGTTGGGATTTTCTATGGGTTTTATTTTTGGCCAATCAATCCGACCTACCAAATTTCATAGGGATCGGCTGACTATATCCTATAGCTGCCATATAACTGAACGATCGGAAATGCCATAACTTTGGTGTTTGTAAAGTTAGGAAGTTGGGATTTTCTATGGGTTTTATTTTTGGCCAATCAATACGATCTACCAAATTTCATAAGGATCGGCTGACTATATCCATATAACTAAAACATCGGAAATGCCATAACTTTGGTGTTCGTAAAGTTAGGAAGTTGGGATTTTCTATGGGTTTTATTTTTGGCCAATCAATACGACCTACCAAATTTCATAAGGATCGGCTGACTATATCCATATAACTGAACAATCGGAAATGCCATCATTTTGGTGTTCGTAAAGTTAGGAAGTTGGGATTTTCTATGGGTTTTATTTTTGGCCAATCAATCCGACCTACCAAATTTCATAGGGATCGGCTGACTATATCCTATAGCTGCCATATAACTGAACGATCGGAAATGCCATAACTTTGGTGTTTGTAAAGTTAGGAAGTTGGGATTTTCTATGGGTTTTATTTTTGGCCAATCAATCCGACCTACCAAATTTCATAGGGATCGGCTGACTATATCCTATAGCTGCCATATAACTGAACGATCGGAAATGCCATAACTTTGGTGTTTGTAAAGTTAGGAAGTTGGGATTTTCTATGGGTTTTATTTTTGGCCAATCAATACGACCTACCAAATTTCATAGGGATCGGCTGACTATATCCTATAGTGCCATAAACTGAACGATCGAAATGCCATAACTTTGGTGTTTGTAAAGTTAGGAAGTTGGGATTTTCTATGGGTTTTATTTTTGGCCAATCAATACGATCTACCAAATTTCATAAGGATCGGCTGACTATATCCATATAACTGAACAATCGGAAATGTTATTACTTTGGTGTTCGTAAAGTTAGGAAGTTGGGATTTTCTATGGGTTTTATTTTTGGCCAATCAATACGATCTACCAAATTTCATAAGTATCGCCTGATCGGAAATGCCATAACTTTGGTGTTTGTAAGGTTCGGAAGTTGGGATTTTCTATGGGTTTAATTTTTGGCCAATCAATCCGACATACCAAATTTCATAGGAATCGGCTGACTATATCCATATAACCAAACAATCGGAAATGCCATAACTTTGGTATTTGTAATGTTAGGAAGTTGGGATTTTCTATGGGTTTTATTTTTGGCCAATCAATACGACCTACCAAATTTCATAGGGATCGGCTGACTATATCCTATAGCTGCCATATAACTGAACGATCGGAAATGCCATAACTTTGGTGTTTGTAAAGTTAGGAAGTTGGGATTTTCTATGGGTTTTATTTTTGGCCAATCAATACGATCTACCAAATTTCATAAGGATCGGCTGACTATATCCATATAACTGAACAATCGGAAATGTTATTACTTTGGTGTTCGTAAAGTTAGGAAGTTGGGATTTTCTATGGGTTTTATTTTTGGCCAATCAATACGATCTACCAAATTTCATAGGGATCGGCTGACTATATCCTCCATATAACTGAACGATCGGAAATGCCATAACTTTGGTGTTTGTAAAGTTAGGAAGTTGGGATTTTCTATGGGTTTTATTTTTGGCCAATCAATCCGACCTACCAATTTTCATAGGGATCGGCTGACTATATCCTATAGCTGCCATATAACTGAACGATCGGAAATGCCATAACTTTGGTGTTTGTAAAGTTAGGAAGTTGGGATTTTCTATGGGTTTTATTTTTGGCCAATCAATACGATCTACCAAATTTCATAAGGATCGGCTGACTATATCCATATACGCTCAAATTACAAGATCGGAAATGCCATAACTTTGGTGTTCGTAAAGTTAGGAAGTTGGGATTTTCTATGGGTTTTATTTTTGGCCAATCAATACGACCTACCAAATTTCATAAGGATCGGCTGACTATATCTATATAACTGAACAATCGGAAATGCCATAATTTTGGTGTTCGTAAAGTTAGGAAGTTGGGATTTTCTATGGGTTTTATTTTTGGCCAATCAATCCGACCTACCAAATTTCATAGGGATCGGCTGACTATATCCTATAGCTGCCATATAACTGAACGATCGGAAATGCCATAACTTTGGTGTTTGTAAAGTTAGGAAGTTGGGATTTTCTATGGGTTTTATTTTTGGCCAATCAATACGATCTACCAAATTTCATAAGGATCGGCTGACTATATCCATATAACTGAACGATCGGAAATGCTATAACTTTGGTGTTTGTAAAGTTAGGAAGTTGGGATTTTCTATGGGTTTTATTTTTGGCCAATCAATCCGACCTACCAAATTTCATAGGGATCGGCTGACTATATCCTATAGCTGCCATATAACTGAACGATCGGAAATGCCATAACTTTGGTGTTTGTAAAGTTAGGAAGTTGGGATTTTCTATGGGTTTTATTTTTGGCCAATCAATACGACCTACCAAATTTCATAGGGATCGGCTGACTATATCCTATACCATATAACTGAACGATCGGAAATGCTATAACTTTGGTGTTTGTAAAGTTAGGAAGTTGGGATTTTCTATGGGTTTTATTTTTGGCCAATCAATCCGACCTACCAAATTTCATAAGGATCGGCTGACTATATCCATATAACAAAACATACCAAATTAAAGATTTCAGATATATTCCAATATAACTTAACAATCGGAAATGCCATAACTTTGGTGTTCGTAAAGTTAGGAAGTTGGGATTTTCTATGGGTTTTATTTTTGGCCAATCAATCCGACCTACCAAATTTCATAGGGATCGGCTGACTATATCCTATAGCTGCCATATAACTGAACGATCGGAAATGCCATAACTTTGGTGTTCGTAAAGTTAGGAAGTTGGGATTTTCTATGGGTTTTATTTTTGGCCTATCAATCCGACCTACCAAATTTCATAGGGATCGGCTGACTATATCCTATAGCTGCCATATAACTGAACGATCGGAAATGCCATAACTGTGGTGTTTGTAAAGTTAGGAAGTTGGGATTTTCTATGGGTTTTATTTTTGGCCTATCAATCCGACCTACCAAATTTCATAGGGATCGGCTGACTATATCCTATAGCTGCCATATAACTGAACGATCGCAAATGCCATAACTTTGGTGTTCGTAAAGTTAGGAAGTTGGGATTTTCTATGGGTTTTATTTTTGGCCTATCAATCCGACCTACCAAATTTCATAAGGATCGGCTGACTATAGCCATATAACTGAACAATCGGAAATGTTATTACTTTGGTGTTCGTAAAGTTAGGAAGTTGGGATTTTCTATGGGTTTTATTTTTGGCCAATCAATACGATCTACCAAATTTCATAAGTATCGCCTGATCGGAAATGCCATAACTTTGGTGTTTGTAAGGTTCGGAAGTTGGGATTTTCTATGGGTTTTATTTTTGGCCAATCAATACGACCTACCAAATTTCATAGGAATCGGCTGACTATATCCATATAACCAAACAATCGGAAATGCCATAACTGTGGTGTTTGTAATGTTAGGAAGTTGGGATTTTCTATGGGTTTTATTTTTGGCCAATCAATACGACCTACCAAATTTCATAGGGATCGGCTGACTATATCCTATAGCTGCCATATAACTGAACGATCGGAAATGCCATAACTTTGGTGTTTGTAAAGTTAGGAAGTTGGGATTTTCTATGGGTTTTATTTTTGGCCAATCAATACGATCTACCAAATTTCATAAGGATCGGCTGACTATATCCATATAACTGAACAATCGGAAATGTTATTACTTTGGTGTTCGTAAAGTTAGGAAGTTGGGATTTTCTATGGGTTTTATTTTTGGCCAATCAATACGATCTACCAAATTTCATAAGGATTGGCTGATCGGAAATGCCATAACTTTGGTGTTCGTAAAGTTAGGAAGTTGGGATTTTCTATGGGTTTTATTTTTGGCCAATCAATACGACCTACTAAATTTCATAGGAATCGGCTGACTATATCCATATAACCAAACAATCGGAAATGCCATAACTGTGGTGTTTGTAAAGTTAAGAAGTTGGGATTTTCTATGGGTTTTATTTTTGGCCTATCAATCCGACCTACCAAATTTCATAGGGATCGGCTGACTATATCCTATAGCTGCCATATAACTGAACGATCGCAAATGCCATAACTTTGGTGTTTGTAAAGTTAGGAAGTTGGGATTTTCTATGGGTTTTATTTTTGGCCAATCAATACGATCTACCAAATTTCATAAGGATCGGCTGACTATATCCATAAACGAAATCGGAAATGCCATAACTTTGGTGTTCGTAAAGTTAGGAAGTTGGGATTTTCTATGGGTTTTATTTTTGGCCAATCAATACGACCTACCAAATTTCATAGGGATCGGCTGACTATATCCTATAGCTGCCATATAACTGAACGATCGGAAATGCCATAACTTTGGTGTTTGTAAAGTTAGGAAGTTGGGATTTTCTATGGGTTTTATTTTTGGCCAATCAATACGATCTACCAAATTTCATAAGGATCGGCTGACTATATCCATATAACTGAACAATCGGAAATGTTATTACTTTGGTGTTCGTAAAGTTAGGAAGTTGGGATTTTCTATGGGTTTTATTTTTGGCCAATCAATACGATCTACCAAATTTCATAAGGATCGGCTGACTATATCCATATAACTGAACAATCGGAAATGTTATTACTTTGGTGTTCGTAAAGTTAGGAAGTTGGGATTTTCTATGGGTTTTATTTTTGGCCAATCAATACGATCTACCAAATTTCATAAGGATCGGCTGATAAACATCGGAAATGCCATAACTTTGGTGTTCGTAAAGTTAGGAAGTTGGGATTTTCTATGGGTTTTATTTTTGGCCAATCAATACGACCTACCAAATTTCATAAGGATCGGCTGACTATATCCTATATAACTGAACAATCGGAAATGCCATAACTTTGGTGTTCGTAAAGTTAGGAAGTTGGGATTTTCTATGGGTTTTATTTTTGGCCAATCAATCCGACCTACCAAATTTCATAGGGATCGGCTGACTATATCCTATAGCTGCCATATAACTGAACGATCGGAAATGCCATAACTTTGGTGTTTGTAAAGTTAGGAAGTTGGGATTTTCTATGGGTTTTATTTTTGGCCAATCAATACGATCTACCAAATTTCATAAGGATCGGCTGACTATATCCTATAGCTGCCATATAACTGAACGATCGGAAATGCCATAACTTTGGTGTTTGTAAAGTTAGGAAGTTGGGATTTTCTATGGGTTTTATTTTTGGCCAATCAATCCGACCTACCAAATTTCATAGGGATCGGCTGACTATATCCTATAGCTGCCATATAACTGAACGATCGGAAATGCCATAACTTTGGTGTTTGTAAAGTTAGGAAGTTGGGATTTTCTATGGGTTTTATTTTTGGCCAATCAATCCGACCTACCAAATTTCATAGGGATCGGCTGACTATATCCTATAGCTGCCATATAACTGAACGATCGGAAATGCTATAACTTTGGTGTTTGTAAAGTTAGGAAGTTGGGATTTTCTATGGGTTTTATTTTTGGCCAATCAATCCGACCTACCAAATTTCATAAGGATCGGCTGACTATATCCATATAACTGAACAATCGGAAATGCCATAACTTTGGTGTTCGTAAAGTTAGGAAGTTGGGATTTTCTATGGGTTTTATTTTTGGCCAATCAATCCGACCTACCAAATTTCATAGGGATCGGCTGACTATATCCTATAGCCATATAACTGAACGATCGGAAATGCCATAACTTTGGTGTTCGTAAAGTTAGGAAGTTGGGATTTTCTATGGGTTTTATTTTTGGCCAATCAATACGACCTACCAAATTTCATAGGGATCGGCTGACTATATCCTATAGCTGCCATATAACTGAACGATCGGAAATGCCATAACTTTGGTGTTTGTAAAGTTAGGAAGTTGGGATTTTCTATGGGTTTTATTTTTGGCCAATCAATCCGACCTACCAAATTTCATAGGGATCGGCTGACTATATCCTATAGCTGCCATATAACTGAACGATCGCAAATGCCATAACTTTGGTGTTCGTAAAGTTAGGAAGTTGGGATTTTCTATGGGTTTTATTTTTGGCCTATCAATCCGACCTACCAAATTTCATAAGGATCGGCTGACTATATCCATATAACTGAACAATCGGAAATGTTATTACTTTGGTGTTCGTAAAGTTAGGAAGTTGGGATTTTCTATGGGTTTTATTTTTGGCCAATCAATACGATCTACCAAATTTAATAAGTATCGCCTGATCGGAAATGCCATAACTTTGGTGTTTGTAAAGTTAGGAAGTTGGGATTTTCTATGGGTTTTATTTTTTGGCCAATCAATACGACCTACCAAATTTCATAGGAATCGGCTGACTATATCCATATAACCAAACAATCGGAAATGCCATAACTTTGGTGTTTGTAATGTTAGGAAGTTGGGATTTTCTATGGGTTTTATTTTTGGCCAATCAATACGACCTACCAAATTTCATAGGGATCGGCTGACTATATCCTATAGCTGCCATATAACTGAACGATCGGAAATGCCATAACTTTGGTGTTTGTAAAGTTAGGAAGTTGGGATTTTCTATGGGTTTTATTTTTGGCCAATCAATACGATCTACCAAATTTCATAAGGATCGGCTGACTATATCCATATAACTGAACAATCGGAAATGTTATTACTTTGGTGTTCGTAAAGTTAGGAAGTTGGGATTTTCTATGGGTTTTATTTTTGGCCAATCAATACGATCTACCAAATTTCATAAGTATGTTAGGAAGTTGGGATTTTCTATGTGTTTTATTTTTGGCCAATCAATACGACCTACCAAATTTCATAGGGATCGGCTGACTATATCCATATAACCAAACAATCGGAAATGCCATAACTTTGGTGTTTGTAATGTTAGGAAGTTGGGATTTTCTATGGGTTTTATTTTTGGCCAATCAATACGACCTACCAAATTTCATAGGGATCGGCTGACTATATCCTATAGCTGCCATATAACTGAACGATCGGAAATGCCATAACTTTGGTGTTTGTAAAGTTAGGAAGTTGGGATTTTCTATGGGTTTTATTTTTGGCCAATCAATACGATCTACCAAATTTCATAAGGATTGGCACTATACTGATATAACTGAACGATCGGAAATGCCATAACTTTGGTGTTTGTAAAGTTAGGAAGTTGGGATTTTCTATGGGTTTTATTTTTGGCCAATCAATACGACCTACCAAATTTCATAGGGATCGGCTGACTATATCCTATAGCTGCCATATAACTGAACGATCGGAAATGCCATAACTTTGGTGTTTGTAAAGTTAGGAAGTTGGGATTTTCTATGGGTTTTATTTTTGGCCAATCAATACGATCTACCAAATTTCATAAGGATCGGCTGACTATATCCATATAACTGAACGATCGGAAATGCCATAACTTTGGTGTTTGTAAAGTTAGGAAGTTGGGATTTTCTATGGGTTTTATTTTTGGCCAATCAATACGATCTACCAAATTTCATAAGGATCGGCTGACTATATCCATATAACTGAACAATCGGAAATGTTATTACTTTGGTGTTCGTAAAGTTAGGAAGTTGGGATTTTCTATGGGTTTTATTTTTGGCCAATCAATACGATCTACCAAATTTCATAAGGATATATAACTGACCGATCGGAAATGCCATAACTTTGGTGTTTGTAAAGTTAGGAAGTTGGGATTTTCTATGGGTTTTATTTTTGGCCAATCAATACGACCTACCAAATTTCATAAGGATCGGCTGACTATATCCCATATAACTGAACAATCGGAAATGCCATAATTTTGGTGTTCGTAAAGTTAGGAAGTTGGGATTTTCTATGGGTTTTATTTTTGGCCAATCAATCCGACCTACCAAATTTTATAGGGATCGGCTGACTATATCCTATAGCTGCCATATAACTGAACGATCGGAAATGCCATAACTTTGGTGTTTGTAAAGTTAGGAAGTTGGGATTTTCTATGGGTTTTATTTTTGGCCAATCAATACGACCTACCAAATTTCATAGGAATCGGCTGACTATATCCATATAACTGAACAATCGGAAATGCCATAACTTTGGTGTTTGTAAAGTTAGGAAGTTGGGATTTTCTATGGGTTTTATTTTTGGCCAATCAATCCGACCTACCAAATTTCATAGGGATCGGCTGACTATATCCTATAGCTGCCATATAACTGAACGATCGGAAATGCCATAACTTTGGTGTTTGTAAAGTTAGGAAGTTGGGATTTTCTATGGGTTTTATTTTTGGCCAATCAATACGATCTACCAAATTTCATAAGGATCGGCTGACTATATCCATATAACTGAACAATCGGAAATGCCATAACTTTGGTGTTCGTAAAGTTAGGAAGTTGGGATTTTCTATGGGTTTTATTTTTGGCCAATCAATACGACCTACCAAATTTCATAGGGATCGGCTGACTATATCCTATAGCTGCCATATAACTGAACGATCGGAAATGCCATAACTTTGGTGTTTGTAAAGTTAGGAAGTTGGGATTTTCTATGGGTTTTATTTTTGGCCAATCAATACGATCTACCAAATTTCATAAGGATCGGCTGACTATATCCATATAACTGAACGATCGGAAATGCCATAACTTTGGTGTTCGTAAAGTTAGGAAGTTGGGATTTTCTATGGGTTTTATTTTTGGCCAATCAATACGATCTACCAAATTTCATAAGGATCGGCTGACTATATCCATATAACTGAACAATCGGAAATGTTATTACTTTGGTGTTCGTAAAGTTAGGAAGTTGGGATTTTCTATGGGTTTTATTTTTGGCCAATCAATACGATCTACCAAATTTCATAAGGATCGGCTGCTATAATCGGAAATGCCATAACTTTGGTGTTTGTAAAGTTAGGAAGTTGGGATTTTCTATGGGTTTTATTTTTGGCCAATCAATACGACCTACCAAATTTCATAAGGATCGGCTGACTATATCCATATAACTGAACAATCGGAAATGCCATAACTTTGGTGTTCGTAAAGTTAGGAAGTTGGGATTTTCTATGGGTTTTATTTTTGGCCAATCAATACGACCTACCAAATTTCATAGGGATCGGCTGACTATATCCTATAGCTGCCATATAACTGAACGATCGGAAATGCCATAACTTTGGTGTTTGTAAAGTTAGGAAGTTGGGATTTTCTATGGGTTTTATTTTTGGCCAATCAATACGATCTACCAAATTTCATAAGGATCGGCCGACTATATCCTATAGCTGCCATATAACTGAACAATCGGAAATGCCATAACTTTGGTGTTTTTAAAGTTAGGAAGTTGGGATTTTCTATGGGTTTTATTTTTGGCCAATCAATCCGATCTACCAAATTTCATAAGGATCGGCTGACTATATCCTATAGCCCATATAACTGAACGATCGGAAATGCCATAACTTTGGTGTTTGTAAAGTTAGGAAGTTGGGATTTTCTATGGGTTTTATTTTTGGCCAATCAATCCGACCTACCAAATTTCATAGGGATCGGCTGACTATATCCTAAGCTGCCATATAACTGAACGATCGGAAATGCCATAACTTTGGTGTTTGTAAAGTTAGGAAGTTGGGATTTTCTATGGGTTTTATTTTTGGCCAATCAATCCGATCATACCAAATTTCATAAGGATCGGCTGACTATATCCATATAACTGAACAATCGGAAATGCCATAACTTTGGTGTTCGTAAAGTTAGGAAGTTGGGATTTTCTATGGGTTTTATTTTTGGCCAATCAATCCGACCTACCAAATTTCATAGGGATCGGCTGACTATATCCTATAGCTGCCATATAACTGAACGATCGGAAATGCCATAACTTTGGTGTTCGTAAAGTTAGGAAGTTGGGATTTTCTATGGGTTTTATTTTTGGCCAATCAATCCGACCTACCAAATTTCATAGGGATCGGCTGACTATATCCTATAGCCCATATAACTGAACGATCGGAAATGCCATAACTTTGGTGTTTGTAAAGTTAGGAAGTTGGGATTTTCTATGGGTTTTATTTTTGGCCAATCAATCCGACCTACCAAATTTCATAGGGATCGGCTGACTATATCCTATAGCTGCCATATAACTGAACGATCGGAAATGCCATAACTTTGGTGTTCGTAAAGTTAGGAAGTTGGGATTTTCTATGGGTTTTATTTTTGGCCAATCAATCCGACCTACCAAATTTCATAAGGATCGGCTGACTATATCCATATAACTGAACAATCGGAAATGTTATTACTTTGGTGTTCGTAAAGTTAGGAAGTTGGGATTTTCTATGGGTTTTATTTTTGGCCAATCAATACGATCTACCAAATTTCATAAGGATCGGCTGATTAACAACATCGGAAATGCCATAACTTTGGTGTTTGTAAAGTTAGGAAGTTGGGATTTTCTATGGGTTTTATTTTTGGCCAATCAATACGACCTACCAAATTTCATAGGAATCGGCTGACTATATCCATATAACCAAACAATCGGAAATGCCATAACTTTGGTGTTTGTAAAGTTAGGAAGTTGGGATTTTCTATGGGTTTTATTTTTGGCCAATCAATCCGACCTACCAAATTTCATAGGGATCGGCTGACTATATCCTATAGCTGCCATATAACTGAACGATCGGAAATGCCATAACTTTGGTGTTTGTAAAGTTAGGAAGTTGGGATTTTCTATGGGTTTTATTTTTGGCCAATCAATACGATCTACCAAATTTCATAAGGATCGGCTGACTATATCCATATAACTGAACAATCGGAAATGTTATTACTTTGGTGTTCGTAAAGTTAGGAAGTTGGGATTTTCTATGGGTTTTATTTTTGGCCAATCAATACGATCTACCAAATTTCATAAGGATCGGACTGATCGGAAATGCCATAACTTTGGTGTTTGTAAAGTTAGGAAGTTGGGATTTTCTATGGGTTTTATTTTTGGCCAATCAATACGACCTACCAAATTTCATAGGAATCGGCTGACTATATCCATATAACTAAACAATCGGAAATGCCATAACTTTGGTGTTTGTAAAGTTAGGAAGTTGGGATTTTCTATGGGTTTTATTTTTGGCCAATCAATCCGACCTACCAAATTTCATAGGGATCGGCTGACTATATCCTATAGCTGCCATATAACTGAACGATCGGAAATGCCATAACTTTGGTGTTTGTAAAGTTAGGAAGTTGGGATTTTCTATGGGTTTTATTTTTGGCCAATCAATACGATCTACCAAATTTCATAAGGATCGGCTGACTATATCCATATAACTGAACAATCGGAAATGCCATAACTTTGGTGTTCGTAAAGTTAGGAAGTTGGGATTTTCTATGGGTTTTATTTTTGGCCAATCAATACGACCTACCAAATTTCATAGGGATCGGCTGACTATATCCTATAGTCCATATAACTGAACGATCGGAAATGCCATAACTTTGGTGTTTGTAAAGTTAGGAAGTTGGGATTTTCTATGGGTTTTATTTTTGGCCAATCAATACGACCTACCAAATTTCATAGGGATCGGCTGACTATATCCATATAACTGAACAATCGGAAATGCCATAACTTTGGTGTTTGTAAAGTTAGGAAGTTGGGATTTTCTATGGGTTTTATTTTTGGCCAATCAATACGATCTACCAAATTTCATAAGGATCGGCTGACTATATCCATATAACTGAACAATCGGAAATGCCATTACTTTGGTGTTTGTAAAGTTAGGAAGTTGGGATTTTCTATGGGTTTTATTTTTGGCCAATCAATACGACCTACCAAATTTCATAAGGATCGGCTGACTATATCCTATAATATAACTGAACGATCGGAAATGCCATAACTTTGGTGTTTGTAAAGTTAGGAAGTTGGGATTTTCTATGGGTTTTATTTTTGGCCAATCAATACGACCTACCAAATTTCATAAGGATCGGCTGACTATATCCATATAACTGAACAATCGGAAATGCCATAACTTTGGTGTTTGTAAAGTTAGGAAGTTGGGATTTTCTATGGGTTTTATTTTTGGCCAATCAATCCGACCTACCAAATTTCATAGGGATCGGCTGACTATATCCTATAGCTGCCATATAACTGAACGATCGGAAATGCCATAACTTTGGTGTTTGTAAAGTTAGGAAGTTGGGATTTTCTATGGGTTTTATTTTTGGCCAATCAATACGATCTACCAAATTTCATAAGGATCGGCTGACTATATCCATATAACTGAACAATCGGAAATGCCATAACTTTGGTGTTCGTAAAGTTAGGAAGTTGGGATTTTCTATGGGTTTTATTTTTGGCCAATCAATACGACCTACCAAATTTCATAGGGATCGGCTGACTATATCCTATAGCTGCCATATAACTGAACGATCGGAAATGCCATAACTTTGGTGTTTGTAAAGTTAGGAAGTTGGGATTTTCTATGGGTTTTATTTTTGGCCAATCAATACGACCTACCAAATTTCATAAGGATCGGCTGACTATATCCATATAACTGAACAATCGGAAATGCCATTACTTTGGTGTTCGTAAAGTTAGGAAGTTGGGATTTTCTATGGGTTTTATTTTTGGCCAATCAATACGACCTACCAAATTTCATAGGGATCGGCTGACTATATCCTATAGCTGCCATATAACTGAACGATCGGAAATGCCATAACTTTGGTGTTTGTAAAGTTAGGAAGTTGGGATTTTCTATGGGTTTTATTTTTGGCCAATCAATACGACCTACCAAATTTCATAAGGATCGGCTGACTATATTCCATATAACTGAACAATCGGAAATGCCATAACTTTGGTGTTCGTAAAGTTAGGAAGTTGGGATTTTCTATGGGTTTTATTTTTGGCCAATCAATCCGACCTACCAAATTTCATAGGGATCGGCTGACTATATCCTATAGCTCATATAACTGAACGATCGGAAATGCCATAACTTTGGTGTTTGTAAAGTTAGGAAGTTGGGATTTTCTATGGGTTTTATTTTTGGCCAATCAATACGATCTACCAAATTTCATAGGGATCGGCTGACTATATCCTTACCATATAACTGAACAATCGGAAATGCCATAACTTTGGTGTTTGTAAAGTTAGGAAGTTGGGATTTTCTATGGGTTTTATTTTTGGCCAATCAATCCGACCTACCAAATTTCATAGGGATCGGCTGACTATGTCCTATAGCTGCCATATAACTGAACGATCGGAAATGCCATAACTTTGGTGTTTGTAAAGTTAGGAAGTTGGGATTTTCTATGGGTTTTATTTTTGGCCAATCAATCCGACCTACCAAATTTCATAGGGATCGGCTGACTATATCCTATAGCCCATATAACTGAACGATCGGAAATGCCATAACTTTGGTGTTTGTAAAGTTAGGAAGTTGGGATTTTCTATGGGTTTTATTTTTGGCCAATCAATACGACCTACCAAATTTCATAGGGATCGGCTGACTATATCCTATAGCCCATATAACTGAACGATCGGAAATGCCATAACTTTGGTGTTTGTAAAGTTAGGAAGTTGGGATTTTCTATGGGTTTTATTTTTGGCCAATCAATACGACCTACCAAATTTCATAGGGATCGGCTGACTATATCCTATAGCTGCCATATAACTGAACAATCGGAAATGTTATTACTTTGGTGTTCGTAAAGTTAGGAAGTTGGGATTTTCTATGGGTTTTATTTTTGGCCAATCAATACGATCTACCAAATTTCATAAGTATCGCCTGATCGGAAATGCCATAACTTTGGTGTTTGTAAGGTTCGGAAGTTGGGATTTTCTATGGGTTTAATTTTTGGCCAATCAATCCGACATACCAAATTTCATAGGAATCGGCTGACTATATCCATATAACTAAACAATCGGAAATGCCATAACTTTGGTGTTTGTAAAGTTAGGAAGTTGGGATTTTCTATGGGTTTTATTTTTGGCCAATCAATACGACCTACCAAATTTCATAGGGATCGGCTGACTATATCCTATAGCTGCCATATAACTGAACGATCGGAAATGCCATAACTTTGGTGTTTGTAAGGTTCGGAAGTGGGGATTTTCTATGGGTTTAATTTTTGGCCAATCAATACGATCTACCAAATTTCATAGGAATCGGCTGACTATATCCTATAGCTGCCATATAACTGAACGATCGGAAATGCCATAACTTTGGTGTTTGTAAAGTTAGGAAGTTGGGATTTTCTATGGGTTTTATTTTTGGCCAATCAATACGACCTACCAAATTTCATAAGGATCGGCTGACTATATCCATATAACTGAACGATCGGAAATGCCATAACTTTGGTGTTTGTAAAGTTAGGAAGTTGGGATTTTCTATGGGTTTTATTTTTGGCCAATCAATACGACCTACCAAATTTCATAGGGATCGGCTGACTATATCCTATAGCTGCCATATAACTGAACGATCGGAAATGCCATAACTTTGGTGTTTGTAAAGTTAGGAAGTTGGGATTTTCTATGGGTTTTATTTTTGGCCAATCAATACGATCTACCAAATTTCATAAGGATCGGCTGACTATATCCATATAACTGAACAATCGGAAATGCCATAACTTTGGTGTTCGTAAAGTTAGGAAGTTGGGATTTTCTATGGGTTTTATTTTTGGCCAATCAATACGACCTACCAAATTTCATAGGGATCGGCTGACTATATCCATATAACTGAACAATCGGAAATGCCATAACTTTGGTGTTCGTAAAGTTAGGAAGTTGGGATTTTCTATGGGTTTTATTTTTGGCCAATCAATACGACCTACCAAATTTCATAGGGATCGGCTGACTATATCCTATAGCTGCCATATAACTGAACGATCGGAAATGCCATAACTTTGGTGTTCGTAAAGTTAGGAAGTTGGGATTTTCTATGGGTTTTATTTTTGGCCAATCAATACGATCTACCAAATTTCATAAGTATCGCCTGATCGGAAATGCCATAACTTTGGTGTTTGTAAGGTTCGGAAGTTGGGATTTTCTATGGGTTTAATTTTTGGCCAATCAATCCGACATACCAAATTTCATAGGAATCGGCTGACTATATCCATATAACCAAACAATCGGAAATGCCATAACTTTGGTGTTTGTAAAGTTAGGAAGTTGGGATTTTCTATGGGTTTTATTTTTGGCCAATCAATACGACCTACCAAATTTCATAGGGATCGGCTGACTATATCCTATAGCTGCCATATAACTGAACGATCGGAAATGCCATAACTTTGGTGTTTGTAAAGTTAGGAAGTTGGGATTTTCTATGGGTTTTATTTTTGGCCAATCAATACGATCTACCAAATTTCATAAGGATCGGCTGACTATATCCAATATAACTGAACAATCGGAAATGCCATAACTTTGGTGTTCGTAAAGTTAGGAAGTTGGGATTTTCTATGGGTTTTATTTTTGGCCAATCAATACGACCTACCAAATTTCATAAGGATCGGCTGACTATATCCTATATATAAACTGAACAATCGGAAATGCCATAACTTTGGTGTTCGTAAAGTTAGGAAGTTGGGATTTTCTATGGGTTTTATTTTTGGCCAATCAATACGACCTACCAAATTTCATAGGGATCGGCTGACTATATCCTATAGCTGCCATATAACTGAACGATCGGAAATGCCATAACTTTGGTGTTTGTAAAGTTAGGAAGTTGGGATTTTCTATGGGTTTTATTTTTGGCCAATCAATACGATCTACCAAATTTCATAAGGATCGGCTGACTATATCCATATAACTGAACAATCGGAAATGCCATAACTTTGGTGTTCGTAAAGTTAGGAAGTTGGGATTTTCTATGGGTTTTATTTTTGGCCAATCAATACGACCTACCAAATTTCATAGGGATCGGCTGACTATATCCTATAGCTGCCATATAACTGAACGATCGGAAATGCCATAACTTTGGTGTTTGTAAAGTTAGGAAGTTGGGATTTTCTATGGGTTTTATTTTTGGCCAATCAATACGATCTACCAAATTTCATAAGGATCGGCTGACTATATCTATAACTGAACGATCGGAAATGCCATAACTTTGGTGTTCGTAAAGTTAGGAAGTTGGGATTTTCTATGGGTTTTATTTTTGGCCAATCAATACGACCTACCAAATTTCATAAGGATCGGCTGACTATATCCATATAACTGAACAATCGGAAATGCCATAACTTTGGTGTTCGTAAAGTTAGGAAGTTGGGATTTTCTATGGGTTTTATTTTTGGCCAATCAATACGACCTACCAAATTTCATAGGGATCGGCTGACTATATCCTATAGCTGCCATATAACTGAACGATCGGAAATGCCATAACTTTGGTGTTTGTAAAGTTAGGAAGTTGGGATTTTCTATGGGTTTTATTTTTGGCCAATCAATACGACCTACCAAATTTCATAAGGATCGGCTGACTATATCCATATAACTGCCATAAACAATCGGAAATGCCATAACTTTGGTGTTTGTAAAGTTAGGAAGTTGGGATTTTCTATGGGTTTTATTTTTGGCCAATCAATACGACCTACCAAATTTCATAGGGATCGGCTGACTATATCCTATAGCTGCCATATAACTGAACGATCGGAAATGCCATAACTTTGGTGTTTGTAAAGTTAGGAAGTTGGGATTTTCTATGGGTTTTATTTTTGGCCAATCAATACGACCTACCAAATTTCATAAGGATCGGCTGACTATATCCATATATACTGAACAATCGGAAATGCCATAACTTTGGTGTTCGTAAAGTTAGGAAGTTGGGATTTTCTATGGGTTTTATTTTTGGCCAATCAATACGACCTACCAAATTTCATAGGGATCGGCTGACTATATCCTATAGCTGCCATATAACTGAACGATCGGAAATGCCATAACTTTGGTGTTTGTAAAGTTAGGAAGTTGGGATTTTCTATGGGTTTTATTTTTGGCCAATCAATACGACCTACCAAATTTCATAAGGATCGGCTGACTATATTCCCATATAACTGAACGATCGGAAATGCCATAACTTTGGTGTTTGTAAAGTTAGGAAGTTGGGATTTTCTATGGGTTTTATTTTTGGCCAATCAATACGACCTACCAAATTTCATAGGGATCGGCTGACTATATCCTCCATATAACTGAACGATCGGAAATGCCATAACTTTGGTGTTTGTAAAGTTAGGAAGTTGGGATTTTCTATGGGTTTTATTTTTGGCCAATCAATACGACCTACCAAATTTCATAGGGATCGGCTGACTATATCCTATAGCTGCCATATAACTGAACGATCGGAAATGCCATAACTTTGGTGTTTGTAAAGTTAGGAAGTTGGGATTTTCTATGGGTTTTATTTTTGGCCAATCAATACGACCTACCAAATTTCATAGGGATCGGCTGACTATATCCTATAGCTGCCATATAACTGAACGATCGGAAATGCCATAACTTTGGTGTTTGTAAAGTTAGGAAGTTGGGATTTTCTATGGGTTTTATTTTTGGCCAATCAATCCGACCTACCAAATTTCATAGGGATCGGCTGACTATATCCTATAGCTGCCATATAACTGAACGATCGGAAATGCCATAACTTTGGTGTTTGTAAAGTTAGGAAGTTGGGATTTTCTATGGGTTTTATTTTTGGCCAATCAATACGACCTACCAAATTTCATAGGGATCGGCTGACTATATCCTATAGCTGCCATATAACTGAACGATCGGAAATGCCATAACTTTGGTGTTTGTAAAGTTAGGAAGTTGGGATTTTCTATGGGTTTTATTTTTGGCCAATCAATACGACCTACCAAATTTCATAAGGATCGGCTGACTATATCCATATAACTGAACAATCGGAAATGTTATTACTTTGGTGTTCGTAAAGTTAGGAAGTTGGGATTTTCTATGGGTTTTATTTTTGGCCAATCAATACGATCTACCAAATTTCATAAGTATCGCCTGATCGGAAATGCCATAACTTTGGTGTTTGTAAGGTTCGGAAGTTGGGATTTTCTATGGGTTTAATTTTTGGCCAATCAATCCGACATACCAAATTTCATAGGAATCGGCTGACTATATCCATATAACCAAACAATCGGAAATGCCATAACTTTGGTGTTTGTAATGTTAGGAAGTTGGGATTTTCTATGGGTTTTATTTTTGGCCAATCAATACGACCTACCAAATTTCATAGGGATCGGCTGACTATATCCTATAGCTGCCATATAACTGAACGATCGGAAATGCCATAACTTTGGTGTTTGTAAAGTTAGGAAGTTGGGATTTTCTATGGGTTTTATTTTTGGCCAATCAATACGACCTACCAAATTTCATAGGGATCGGCTGACTATATCCTATAGCTGCCATATAACTGAACGATCGGAAATGCCATAACTTTGGTGTTTGTAAAGTTAGGAAGTTGGGATTTTCTATGGGTTTTATTTTTGGCCAATCAATACGACCTACCAAATTTCATAAGGATCGGCTGACTATATCCATATAACTGAACAATCGGAAATGTTATTACTTTGGTGTTCGTAAAGTTAGGAAGTTGGGATTTTCTATGGGTTTTATTTTTGGCCAATCAATACGATCTACCAAATTTCATAGGGATCGGCTGACTATATCCTATAGCTGCCATATAACTGAACGATCGGAAATGCCATAACTTTGGTGTTTGTAAAGTTAGGAAGTTGGGATTTTCTATGGGTTTTATTTTTGGCCAATCAATCCGACCTACCAAATTTCATAGGGATCGGCTGACTATATCCATATAACTGAACAATCGGAAATGCCATAACTTTGGTGTTTGTAAAGTTAGGAAGTTGGGATTTTCTATGGGTTTTATTTTTGGCCAATCAATACGACCTACCAAATTTCATAGGGATCGGCTGACTATATCCTATAGCTGCCATATAACTGAACGATCGGAAATGCCATAACTTTGGTGTTTGTAAAGTTAGGAAGTTGGGATTTTCTATGGGTTTTATTTTTGGCCAATCAATACGATCTACCAAATTTCATAAGGATCGGCTGACTATATCCATATAACTGAACAATCGGAAATGTTATTACTTTGGTGTTCGTAAAGTTAGGAAGTTGGGATTTTCTATGGGTTTTATTTTTGGCCAATCAATACGATCTACCAAATTTCATAAGTATCGCCTGATCGGAAATGCCATAACTTTGGTGTTTGTAAGGTTCGGAAGTTGGGATTTTCTATGGGTTTAATTTTTGGCCAATCAATCCGACATACCAAATTTCATAGGAATCGGCTGACTATATCCATATAACCAAACAATCGGAAATGCCATAACTGTGGTGTTTGTAAAGTTAAGAAGTTGGGATTTTCTATGGGTTTTATTTTTGGCCTATCAATCCGACCTACCAAATTTCATAGGGATCGGCTGACTATATCCTATAGCTGCCATATAACTGAACGATCGGAAATGCCATAACTTTGGTGTTTGTAAAGTTAGGAAGTTGGGATTTTCTATGGGTTTTATTTTTGGCCAATCAATACGATCTACCAAATTTCATAAGGATCGGCTGACTCCTATACTCCATATAACTGAACGATCGGAAATGCCATAACTTTGGTGTTCGTAAAGTTAGGAAGTTGGGATTTTCTATGGGTTTTATTTTTGGCCAATCAATACGACCTACCAAATTTCATAAGGATCGGCTGACTATATCCATATAACTGAACAATCGGAAATGCCATAACTTTGGTGTTCGTAAAGTTAGGAAGTTGGGATTTTCTATGGGTTTTATTTTTGGCCAATCAATACGACCTACCAAATTTCATAGGGATCGGCTGACTATATCCTATAGCTGCCATATAACTGAACGATCGGAAATGCCATAACTTTGGTGTTTGTAAAGTTAGGAAGTTGGGATTTTCTATGGGTTTTATTTTTGGCCAATCAATACGATCTACCAAATTTCATAAGGATCGGCTGACTATATCCATATAACTGAACAATCGGAAATGCCATAACTTTGGTGTTCGTAAAGTTAGGAAGTTGGGATTTTCTATGGGTTTTATTTTTGGCCAATCAATACGACCTACCAAATTTCATAAGGATCGGCTGACTATATCCTCATATAACTGAACAATCGGAAATGCTATTACTTTGGTGTTTGTAAAGTTAGGAAGTTGGGATTTTCTATGGGTTTTATTTTTGGCCAATCAATACGATCTACCAAATTTCATAAGGATCGGCTGACTATATCCATATAACTGAACGATCGGAAATGCCATAACTTTGGTGTTCGTAAAGTTAGGAAGTTGGGATTTTCTATGGGTTTTATTTTTGGCCAATCAATACGACCTACCAAATTTCATAAGGATCGGCTGACTATATCCATATAACTGAACAATCGGAAATGCCATCATTTTGGTGTTCGTAAAGTTAGGAAGTTGGGATTTTCTATGGGTTTTATTTTTGGCCAATCAATACGACCTACCAAATTTCATAGGGATCGGCTGACTATATCCTATAGCTGCCATATAACTGAACGATCGGAAATGCCATAACTTTGGTGTTTGTAAAGTTAGGAAGTTGGGATTTTCTATGGGTTTTATTTTTGGCCAATCAATACGATCTACCAAATTTCATAAGGATCGGCTGACTATATCCATATAACTGAACAATCGGAAATGTTATAACTTTGGTGTTCGTAAAGTTAGGAAGTTGGGATTTTCTATGGGTTTTATTTTTGGCCAATCAATCCGATCTACCAAATTTCATAGGGATCGGCTGACTATATCCT
This sequence comes from Drosophila carrolli, assembly GCA_018152295.1. Classification (NCBI taxonomy): domain Eukaryota; kingdom Metazoa; phylum Arthropoda; class Insecta; order Diptera; family Drosophilidae; genus Drosophila; species Drosophila carrolli. The sequence goes on along the minus strand of JAECXJ010000055.1, from coordinate 146,804 downwards.
GTAGCTGCCATATAACTGAACGATCGGAAATGCCATAACTTTGGTGTTCGTAAAGTTAGGAAGTTGGGATTTTCTATGGGTTTTATTTTTGGCCAATCAATACGACCTACCAAATTTCATAAGGATCGGCTGAATCGGAAATGCCATAACTTTGGTGTTTGTAAAGTTAGGAAGTTGGGATTTTCTATGGGTTTTATTTTTGGCCAATCAATCCGACCTACCAAATTTCATAAGGATCGGCTGACTATATCCATATAACTGAACGATCGGAAATGCCATAACTTTGGTGTTCGTAAAGTTAGGAAGTTGGGATTTTCTATGGGTTTTATTTTTGGCCAATCAATCCGACCTACCAAATTTCATAGGGATCGGCTGACTATATCCTATAGCTGCCATATAACTGAACGATCGGAAATGCCATAACTTTGGTGTTTGTAAAGTTAGGAAGTTGGGATTTTCTATGGGTTTTATTTTTGGCCAATCAATACGACCTACCAAATTTCATAAGGATCGGCTGACTATATCCATATAACTGAACAATCGGAAATGCCATAATTTTGGTGTTCGTAAAGTTAGGAAGTTGGGATTTTCTATGGGTTTTATTTTTGGCCAATCAATCCGACCTACCAAATTTCATAGGGATCGGCTGACTATATCCTATAGCTGCCATATAACTGAACGATCGGAAATGCCATAACTTTGGTGTTCGTAAAGTTAGGAAGTTGGGATTTTCTATGGGTTTTATTTTTGGCCAATCAATCCGACCTACCAAATTTCATAGGGATCGGCTGACTATATCCTATAGCTCCATATAACTGAACGATCGGAAATGCCATAACTTTGGTGTTTGTAAAGTTAGGAAGTTGGGATTTTCTATGGGTTTTATTTTTGGCCAATCAATACGATCTACCAAATTTCAAAACTTCATAAGTATCTGATCGGAAATGCCATAACTTTGGTGTTTGTAAGGTTAGGAAGTTGGGATTTTCTATGGGTTTTATTTTTGGCCAATCAATACGACCTACCAAATTTCATAGGGATCGGCTGACTATATCCTATAGCTGCCATATAACTGAACGATCGGAAATGCCATAACTTTGGTGTTTGTAAAGTTAGGAAGTTGGGATTTTCTATGGGTTTTATTTTTGGCCAATCAATACGATCTACCAAATTTCATAGGGATCGGCTGACAATATAGTGCCATATAACTGAACGATCGGAAATGCCATAACTTTGGTGTTTGTAAAGTTAGGAAGTTGGGATTTTCTATGGGTTTTATTTTTGGCCAATCAATACGATCTACAAAATTTCATAAGGATCGGCTGAAATCGGAAATGCCATAACTTTGGTGTTCGTAAAGTTAGGAAGTTGGGATTTTCTATGGGTTTTATTTTTGGCCAATCAATACGACCTACTAAATTTCATAAGGATCGGCTGACGACCTACCAAATTTCATATGGATCGGCTGACTATATCCTATAGCTGCCATATAACTGAACGATCGGAAATGCCATAACTTTGGTGTTTGTAAAGTTGGGAAGTTGGGATATTCTATGGGTTTTTTTTTTGGCCAATCAATACGATCTACCAAATTTCAATCGGCTGACTATATCGGTATAAATGAACAAATGCCATAACTTTGGTGTTCGTAAAGTTAGGAAGTTGGGATTTTCTATGGGTTTTATTTTTGGCCAATCAATACGACCTACTAAATTTCATAAGGATCGGCTGACTATATCCATATAACTGAACAATCGGAAATGCCATCATTTTGGTGTTCGTAAAGTTAGGAAGTTGGGATTTTCTATGGGTTTTATTTTTGGCCAATCAATCCGACCTACCAAATTTTATAGGGATCGGCTGACTATATCCTATAGCTGCCATATAACTGAACGATCGGAAATGCCATAACTTTGGTGTTTGTAAAGTTAGGAAGTTGGGATTTTCTATGGGTTTTATTTTTGGCCAATCAATACGATCTACCCATTTTCATAAGGATCGGCTGACTATATCCATATATCTGAACAATCGGAAATGCCATAACTTTGGTGTTCGTAAAGTTAGGAAGTTGGGATTTTTTATGGGTTTTTATTTTTGGCCAATCAATCCAACCTACCAAATTTCATAGGGATCGGCTGACTATATCCTATAGCTGCCATATAACTGAACGATCGCAAATGCCATAACTTTGGTGTTTGTAAAGTTAGGAATTTGAACGATCGGAAATGCCATAACTGTGGTGTTTGTAAAATTAGGAAGTTGGGATTTTCTATGGGTTTTATTTTTGGCAAATCAATACGATCTACCAAATTTCATAAGTATCGCCTGATCGGAAATGCCATAACTTTGGTGTTTGTAAGGTTCGGAAGTTGGGATTTTCTATGGGTTTAATTTTTGGCCAATCAATCCGACATACCAAATTTCATAGGAATCGGCTGACTATATCCATATAACTAAACAATCGGAAATGCCATAACTTTGGTGTTTGTAAAGTTGGGAAGTTGGGATTTTCTATGGGTTTTATTTTTGGCCAATCAATACGACCTACCAAATTTCATAGGGATCGGCTGACTATATCCTATAGCTGCCATATAACTGAACGATCGGAAATGCCATAACTTTGGTGTTTGTAAAGTTGGAAAGTTGGGATTTTCTATGGGTTTTATTTTTGGCCAATCAATACGACCTACCAAATTTCAAAGGGATCGGCTGACTATATCCTATAGCTGCCATATAACTGAACGATCGGAAATGCCATAACTTTGGTGTTTGTAAAGTTAGGAAGTTGGGATTTTCTATGGGTTTTATTTTTTGCCAATCAATACGATCTACCAAATTTCATAAGGATCGGCTGACTATATCCATATAACTGAACAATCGGAAATGTTATTACTTTGGTGTTCGTAAAGTTAGGAAGTTGGGATTTTCTATGGGTTTTATTTTTGGCCAATCAATACGATCTACCAAATTTCATAAGGATTGGCTGATCGGAAATGCCATAACTTTGGTGTTCGTAAAGTTAGGAAGTTGGGATTTTCTATGGGTTTAATTTTTGGCCAATCAATCCGACATACCAAATTTCATAGGAATCGGCTGACTATATCCATATAACTAAACAATCGGAAATGCCATAACTTTGGTGTTTGTAAAGTTAGGAAGTTGGGATTTTCTATGGGTTTTATTTTTGGCCAATCAATACGACCTACCAAATTTCATAGGGATCGGCTGACTATATCCTATAGCTGCCATATAACTGAACAATCGGAAATGCCTTAACTTTGGTGTTCGTAAAGTTAGGAAGTTGGGATTTTCTATGGGTTTTATTTTTGACCAATCAATACGATCTACAAAATTTCATAAGGATTGGCTGATCGGAAATGCCATAACTTTGGTGTTCGTAAAGTTAGGAAGTTGGGATTTTCTATGGGTTTTATTTTTGGCCAATCAATACGACCTACTAAATTTCATAAGGATCGGCTGACTATATCCATATAACTGAACAATCGGAATGCCATCATTTTGGTGTTCGTAAAGTTAGGAAGTTGGTATTTTCTATGGGTTTTATTTTTGGCCAGTCAATCCGACCTACCAATTTTTATAGGGATCGGCTGACTATATCCTATAGCTGCCATATAACTGAACGATCGGAAATGCCATAACTTTGGTGTTTGTAAAGTTAGGAAGTTGGGATTTTCTATGGGTTTTATTTTTGGCCAATCAATACGATCTACCAAATTTCATAAGGATCGGCTGACTATATCCATATAACTGAACAATCGGAAATGTTATAACTTTGGTGTTCGTAAAGTTAGGAAGTTGGGATTTTCTATGGGTTTTATTTTTAGCCAATCAATCCGACCTACCAAATTTCATAGGGATCGGCTGACTATATCCTATAGCTGCCATATAACTGAACAATCGGAAATGCCTTAACTTTGGTGTTCGTAAAGTTAGGAAGTTGGGATTTTCTATGGGTTTTATTTTTGACCAATCAATACGATCTACAAAATTTCATAAGGATTGGCTGATCGGAAATGCCATAACTTTGGTGTTCGTAAAGTTAGGAAGTTGGGATTTTCTATGGGTTTTATTTTTGGCCAATCAATACGACCTACTAAATTTCATAAGGATCGGCTGACTATATCCATATAACTGAACAATCGGAATGCCATCATTTTGGTGTTCGTAAAGTTAGGAAGTTGGTATTTTCTATGGGTTTTATTTTTGGCCAATCAATACGACCTACCAAATTTCATAGGGATCGGCTGACTATATCCTATAGCTGCCATATAACTGAACGATCGGAAATGCCATAACTTTGGTGTTTGTAAAGTTAGGAAGTTGGGATTTTCTATGGGTTTTATTTTTGGCCAATCAATACGATCTACCAAATTTCATAAGGATCGGCTGACTATATCCATATAACTGAACAATCGGAAATGTTATAACTTTGGTGTTCGTAAAGTTAGGAAGTTGGGATTTTCTATGGGTTTTATTTTTGGCCAATCAATCCGACCTACCAAATTTCATAGGGTTCGGCTGACTATATTCTATAGCTGCCATATAACTGAACGATCGGAAATGCTATAACTTTGGTGTTTATAAAGTTAGGAAGTTGGGATTTTCTATGGGTTTTATTTTTAGGCCAATCAATACGATCTACCAAATTTCAAAAGGATCGGCTGACTATATGCATATAACTGAACAATCGGAAATGTTATAACTTTGGTGTTCGTAAAGTTAGGAAGTTGGGATTTTCTATGGGTTTTATTTTTGGCCAATCAATACGATCTACCAAATTTCATAAGTATCGCCTGATCGGAAATGCCATAACTTTGGTGTTCGTAAAGTTCGGAAGTTGGGATTTTCTATGGGTTTTATTTTTGGTCAATCAATCCGACCTACCAAATTTTATAGGAATCGGCTGACTATATCCATATAACTAAACAATCGGAAATGCCATAACTTTGGTGTTTGTAAAGTTAGGAAGTTGGGATTTTCTATGGGTTTTATTTTTGAACAATCGGAAATGTTATAACTTTGGTGTTCGTAAAGTTAGGAAGTTGGGATTTTCTATGGGTTTTATTTTTGGCCAATCAATCCGACCTACCAAATTTCATAGGGATCGGCTGACTATATCCTATAGCTGCCATATAACTGAACAATCGGAAATGCCTTAACTTTGGTGTTCGTAAAGTTAGGAAGTTGGGATTTTCCATGGGTTTTATTTTTGACCAATCAATACGATCTACAAAATTTCATAAGGATTGGCTGATCGGAAATGCCATAACTTTGGTGTTCGTAAAGTTAGGAAGTTGGGATTTTCTATGGGTTTTATTTTTGGCCAATCAATACGACCTACTAAATTTCATAAGGATCGGCTGACTATATCCATATAACTGAACAATCGGAATGCCATCATTTTGGTGTTCGTAAAGTTAGGAAGTTGGTATTTTCTATGGGTTTTATTTTTGGCCAGTCAATCCGACCTACCAATTTTTATAGGGATCGGCTGACTATATCCTATAGCTGCCATATAACTGAACGATCGGAAATGCCATAACTTTGGTGTTTGTAAAGTTAGGAAGTTGGGATTTTCTATGGGTTTTATTTTTGGCCAATCAATACGATCTACCAAATTTCATAAGGATCGGCTGACTATATCCATATAACTGAACAATCGGAAATGTTATAACTTTGGTGTTCGTAAAGTTAGGAAGTTGGGATTTTCTATGGGTTTTATTTTTGGCCAATCAATCCGACCTACCAAATTTCATAGGGATCGGCTGACTATATTCTATAGCTGCCATATAACTGAACGATCGGAAATGCTATAACTTTGGTGTTTATAAAGTTAGGAAGTTGGGATTTTCTATGGGTTTTATTTTAGGCCAATCAATACGATCTACCAAATTTCAAAAGGATCGGCTGACTATATGCATATAACTGAACAATCGGAAATGTTATAACTTTGGTGTTTGTAAAGTTAGGAAGTTGGGATTTTCTATGGGTTTTATTTTTGGCCAATCAATACGATCTATCAAATTTCATAAGTATCGCCTGATCGGAAATGCCATAACTTTGGTGTTCGTAAAGTTCGGAAGTTGGGATTTTCTATGGGTTTTATTTTTGGTCAATCAATCCGACCTACCAAATTTTATAGGAATCGGCTGACTATATCCATATAACTAAACAATCGGAAATGCCATAACTTTGGTGTTTGTAAAGTTAGGAAGTTGGGATTTTCTATGGGTTTTATTTTTGGCCAATCAATACGATCTACCAAATTTCATAAGGATCGGCTGACTATATCCATATAACTGAACAATCGGAAATGTTATAACTTTGGTGTTCGTAAAGTTCGGAAGTTGGGATTTTCTATGGGTTTTATTTTTGGTCAATCAATCCGACCTACCAAATTTTATAGGAATCGGCTGACTATATCCATATAACTAAACAATCGGAAATGCCATAACTTTGGTGTTTGTAAAGTTAGGAAGTTGGGATTTTCTATGGGTTTTATTTTTGACCAATCAATACGATCTACAAAATTTCATAAGGATTGGCTGATCGGAAATGCCATAACTTTGGTGTTCGTAAAGTTAGGAAGTTGGGATTTTCTATGGGTTTTATTTTTGGCCAATCAATACGACCTACTAAATTTCATAAGGATCGGCTGACTATATCCATATAACTGAACAATCGGAATGCCATCATTTTGGTGTTCGTAAAGTTAGGAAGTTGGTATTTTCTATGGGTTTTATTTTTGGCCAGTCAATCCGACCTACCAATTTTTATAGGGATCGGCTGACTATATCCTATAGCTGCCATATAACTGAACGATCGGAAATGCCATAACTTTGGTGTTCGTAAAGTTAGGAAGTTGGGATTTTCTATGGGTTTTATTTTTGGCCAATCAATACGATCTACCAAATTTCATAAGGATCGGCTGACTATATCCATATAACTGAACAATCGGAAATGTTATTACTTTGGTGTTCGTAAAGTTAGGAAGTTGGGATTTTCTATGGGTTTTATTTTTGGCCAATCAATACGATCTACCAAATTTCATAAGGATTGGCTGATCGGAAATGCCATAACTTTGGTGTTCGTAAAGTTAGGAAGTTGGGATTTTCTATGGGTTTAATTTTTGGCCAATCAATCCGACATACCAAATTTCATAGGAATCGGCTGAATATATCCATATAAAATCGGAAATGCCATAACTTTGGTGTTTGTAAAGTTAGGAAGTTGGGATTTTCTATGGGTTTTATTTTTGGCCAATCAATACGATCGGAAATGCCATAACTTTGGTGTTCGTAAAGTTAGGAAGTTGGGATTTTCTATGGGTTTTATTTTTGACCAATCAATACGATCTACAAAATTTCATAAGGATTGGCTGATCGGAAATGCCATAACTTTGGTGTTCGTAAAGTTAGGAAGTTGGGATTTTCTATGGGTTTTATTTTTGGCCAATCAATACGACCTACTAAATTTCATAAGGATCGGCTGACTATATCCATATAACTGAACAATCGGAATGCCATCATTTTGGTGTTCGTAAAGTTAGGAAGTTGGTATTTTCTATGGGTTTTATTTTTGGCCAGTCAATCCGACCTACCAATTTTTATAGGGATCGGCTGACTATATCCTATAGCTGCCATATAACTGAACGATCGGAAATGCCATAACTTTGGTGTTTGTAAAGTTAGGAAGTTGGGATTTTCTATGGGTTTTATTTTTGGCCAATCAATACGATCTACCAAATTTCATAAGGATCGGCTGACTATATCCATATAACTGAACAATCGGAAATGTTATAACTTTGGTGTTCGTAAAGTTAGGAAGTTGGGATTTTCTATGGGTTTTATTTTTGGTCAATCAATCCGACCTACCAACTTTCATAGGGATCGGCTGACTATATCCTATAGCTGCCATATAACTGAACGATCGGAAATGCTATAACTTTGGTGTTTGTAAAGTTAGGAAGTTGGGATTTTCTATGGGTTTTATTTTAGGCCAATCAATACGATCTACCAAATTTCAAAAGGATCGGCTGACTATATGCATATAACTGAACAATCGGAAATGCCATAACTTTGGTGTTTGTAAAGTTAGGAAGGTGGGATTTTCTATGGGTTTTATTTTTGGCCAATCAATACGACCTACCAAATTTCATAGGGATCGGCTGACTATATCCTATAGCTGCCATATAACTGAACAATCGGAAATGCCATAACTTTGGTGTTCGTAAAGTTAGGAAGTTGGGATTTTCTATGGGTTTTATTTTTGACCAATCAATACGATCTACAAAATTTCATAAGGATTGGCTGATCGGAAATGCCATAACTTTGGTGTTCGTAAAGTTAGGAAGTTGGGATTTTCTATGGGTTTTATTTTTGGCCAATCAATACGACCTACTAAATTTCATAAGGATCGGCTGACTATATCCATATAACTGAACAATCGGAATGCCATCATTTTGGTGTTCGTAAAGTTAGGAAGTTGGGATTTTCTATGGGATTTATTTTTGGCCAGTCAATCCGACCTACCAATTTTTATAGGGATCGGCTGACTATATCCTATAGCTGCCATATAACTGAACGATCGGAAATGCCATAACTTTGGTGTTTGTAAAGTTAGGAAGTTGGGATTTTCTATGGGTTTTATTTTTGGCCAATCAATACGATCTACAAAATTTCATAAGGATTGGCTGATCGGAAATGCCATAACTTTGGTGTTCGTAAAGTTAGGAAGTTGGGATTTTCTATGGGTTTTATTTTTGGCCAATCAATACGACCTACTAAATTTCATAAGGATCGGCTGACTATATCCATATAACTGAACAATCGGAATGCCATCATTTTGGTGTTCGTAAAGTTAGGAAGTTGGGATTTTCTATGGGATTTATTTTTGGCCAGTCAATCCGACCTACCAATTTTTATAGGGATCGGCTGACTATATCCTATAGCTGCCATATAACTGAACGATCGGAAATGCCATAACTTTGGTGTTTGTAAAGTTAGGAAGTTGGGATTTTCTATGGGTTTTATTTTTGGCCAATCAATACGATCTACCAAATTTCATAAGGATCGGCTGACTATATCCATATATCTGAACAATCGGAAATGCCATAACTTTGGTGTTCGTAAAGTTAGGAAGTTGGGATTTTTTATGGGTTTTTATTTTTGGCCAATCAATCCAACCTACCAAATTTCATAGGGATCGGCTGACTATATCCTATAGCTGCCATATAACTGAACGATCGCAAATGCCATAACTTTGGTGTTTGTAAAGTTAGGAAGTTGAACGATCGGAAATGCCATAACTGTGGTGTTTGTAAAGTTAGGAAGTTGGGATTTTCTATGGGTTTTATTTTTGGCAAATCAATACGATCTACCAAATTTCATAAATATCGCCTGTGAAATAAGTTGATCCTGTTTGTGTTTTCTTTATTTGGTAGGAGCAGCAAAGGTGCCGCTCCCCCGATCAAAATGTCTCTGTTCTTTTTCATTATTCTTTAAGTCTAATTAAGGCTAAGTCCCGTAGCTGCGCTGCTCGCAGGCGGCGGCAGAGAGACGGCTATGTATCTATATATTATATGTATTAAATTATGCTCTCTTAAGCTGGAGCGCGAGGGTATATGCATGCACTTGAGTTCGGCCGGCGCGTGTAACAGAATGCTGACACTTGCACTTTCTGTGAGCGCGCCGATCGACTCGTGTTTGGCCACTTGGGTTTTTTGACCGGGCCTTTATATATATGCACTGCAACAAAGTGTTACAGTGTGTTTACAGTAGATATTCAATATATGCGCATACTAGATCTCCCTCCTTTTGAAAAATAACGTAATATATTATGAAGTTATTTTATTGGTATATTTTACTTAAAGGAATAATAATAATTTTTTTTTTTTTATTAAAATTTTTTTTTTTTTTTAATTTATTTTTTTTTAAAAAAAATTTTTTTTTTTGATATAAAGAGAATGGAATTTATAATAGTATTCTTATTTAAGAAGGAAGTATTTCTATGCATGGCCATGCTAAATGCAATTATGAAATAAACGTTTTTAATCTATCCTTATGAACTTTTTGTTTTTTGTTTTTAATATTCATTATTATAATGTTATTTCTTTCTCCTATTTCCGTTACTTTATACGGACCTGTATATTTAGGATCTAACTTATGACCTGTCTCGTTTTTTAATAAAACTTGGTCACCTACTGATATATCTATATCCCTTACTTTATGATCGTATATTAGTTTATTTCTATTCTTATTTGCTTCTAACATAACTCTAGCTCTTTTATAGGCTACTTCTAATCTATACTTACTCTCCTTAGCATAGTCATCTATATTATATAGTGCTTCTACACTGTCTATGCTATTAAAATGTTTCGGTAAATTACTTGTTTTACCGAATACTAGCTCATATGGACAATAAGTATGTGCCATAGAGGGGGTCGTGTTAAAACAAAAGACAAAATATTGAAGCCATACGTCCCAATCAGTTTTATCAACCGATATGTAAGATCTTATGTACTCATTGAAAGTTCTATGACTTCTTTCTATTGTTCCAACTGTCTGGTGGTGGTGTGCTGTGGATGTAATATTTTCAATATTTAAATATTTGCACAAATCGTCTATAATTGAATTCTTATATTCTGTTCCCATGTCCGTAATGAACGTCTTCATTGGACCGTACTTCAGGATAAAAGATTCAAATATTGCTTTAGCGACAGTATTAGCATTTTTATTTGGAACAGGTATGGCAACTAAATACTTAGTTAAATCACATATTAAAGTGACTGTATACTCATTGCCATTTTCTGATTTTGGTAGTGGACCAATTGTGTCCACTATCACTCTGTCGAAAGCATTTATTGGTGTGTCTGTAATTGTTAAAGGGGTCTTTGTATGTTTAGTTATTTTGGCTTTCTGGCATTTTTTACATTTTCTTACGTACTCAGTTATATCTTTAGACATACTTTTCCAGTAATAGTGTCTTTTTACTTTGGCCAAAGTTTTTGATATGCCAGTATGACCTCCTTGAATTGGATCATCATGAAATGTAGACAAAATTGCTTCTTTTTCTTTTAAATTTGTTATTTGGGTCACCGGGTTGAGTAGCGCTACTCTTAATGTTTTCAAGATTTTATTGCCCATTAATTTGAAGTTATCTATTGAAGTATGTTCAAAGATATTTTCCCACGGTGCCACTTTGAGTTGGCTGATTTTATGTATACCGGCTTGCATTTCAAGCCTTTGGAAAAATTGATCTAAGTCAATAACTCCATTAGTATATAAATCGCTAACATCATATCTTGCAGTAATTTTTCTGCCTTGTTTAAATAAACATAACGTATTTTTTATCTGCAAGGTCACTACTTTACGTACTTCGTCATTGTTTATGACGTCGTATACGTTGGGCTTAGAAGCTTTATTTAGAGATTGCATAGGCAATTCTTGTTCTTGATTTTCCGCGCGGAATTTTTGTCTACTTTGATATCTAGTAGTGACTTTCAATATATTTCCAGTTATATTTTGTAGATCTTTGATGGTTATCCTTGATAACGCATCAGCTACATAATTATCTTTTCCCTTTAAATATTCGACTGTAAAGTCGTATTCTTCTAGTTCGAGCCTCATACGTGTCAGTTTAGAACTGGGGTTGATCATTGAGAAAAGGTATGTTAAAGGTCTATGGTCTGTTTTTATTAAGAAATGTTTTCCATATATATATGGTCTGAAATGTAATATCGCCCAATGAATTGCAGCTAATTCCTGCTCAGTAGTACATTTATTACTTTCACCTGATGTAAATGCTCTTGATGCGTATGCAATGGGAAGTTGGAGACCATTATGGTTTTGAGTTAAAACCGCTCCACATGCTTGCTTACTTGCATCTGTTATTATACAGAATTCTTTAGTGAAATCTGGATATTGTAGCAAGGTAGGTTCCATAAGTTTTGTTTTTAAGTATTGAAATGCATTTTCACAAAGTCGATGCCTAATATTCCATCGCATGGAATAGGGAAATGTGAATTTACGATATGAAAATCGTGTGGAATTATGTATTTAGTTGTCTGTATCTCCATAGAAACTAAACCTTGGGATTTGGTTATTTCTTTACTTATGCCTTTTATGTCTATGATGTAATCATCTTGGATGTTTTGGAAGTTATCCGAAGTTTCTTTTAAAATGGAAATGTCTGCACCTGTGTCTATTAAAAAGATAAGTTCTTTTCCAGTAGCTACATTGAAAAATGAAACAAATATATTTTGGCTGAGATTAATGGTGTGAACTCTGACTTCTTTTATTGTTGAGTATTTAAAGGGCTTTGGGAGTTTTCCGATGTGTTTTGGTTAGTATTTTGGGTTATTCTGACATTGCTTTGGTTATTGCCATTGTGGCCTCGGTTCGAGTTACCACCACCTCTATAGTTTCCACTATAATGGCCTCGTCCTCCATTGTTATTTTGGTAATTGTTGTTATAGTTATTGTTGTTGTAGTTATTGTTGTTGTAGTTATTGTGATTACCACGAAAATTACCTCTATAATTTCCACGTCCGCGATTTGAGCCGCGCTGTGGATAGTTCTTGAAATATAGGACGGTGTTTGACTGTCCAGTTGCTTCAGTGCAACTATTGACAAATTTGTAAACGACATCGTTCATAGTACTAAAGGTGCCAGCTTGCATGATAAGTTTTACCTTATCAATTGAGCAATTTTTAGTCATTGCCTTGACTGCATGTTGCGTGGAATAACTTCTGGCTAGCTCTAAAGGTAAACCATCTGTTATATATGCACCTTCTAAGGCTTTCGTCATCTGCTCAATTTCTTGTGTGTATTGGTTAGCAGTTTTATTGCGCTGCTGTAGGTTCATCAGCTTCGCTGATAATACTTCTACAGTTTCGCCTTTGACGTTGCCTCTTAGTCTGGAAATCACTTCAGTAATTGTTGTTTCATTACCGATTAGATTTCTGGCGACACCTTTTAGCTTTGTTTTAATTATGGAAACAGCTAATTCTTCGTGCTCGCCTTTTATTGATTCTATTATTTGTAAAGCATCAATGAAGCTTGTTAAATTTTCAGCCTTACCATCAAAAACTGGTATAAGCTTGGATGCTGTATTAATAAAATCAATATTTGATTGTGCCATTGTGATAGAGTTACTTATTTTGTTTTCTATTACACTCGAAGTATCTGAATCTGTTGAATTGTCCAGATCAGTGTATATAGCCGGAATAGTAAGATTATTCAAATCGTCATCTTCTATTTTGAGGTTTACTTCGGGAAGCTCTTCTGACTCCGATTCGTTTGTTTCTGTTGATTCCGGGTCAGGTGCAGTGTCAACTGCTATTGGAGTGTTTAAAACGGTTGGTACCGATATTTCTAAACTGAACTTTTGTTTAACAAATATTAAATTAGATCGTAGTCGTATCAAAAGTTTCGATACCTGTGACCAATGATCTTGATTTAATCTTTCCCTGTGATCATGTATTAGCATTCGCGCTTCATTAAAGCACTCTACTAATAATTCAACATGCTTCTTAACCGTGTTCTTTTGGATAGGTCTATTCTGGGTTAGTGACTTGTATGATCTGTCAAAATTAGTTTTAATGTTTGATAATTCCCCGTACAATTTGTTCCATTCCATGCCTTTAGTTTAGCCATACTTTGTAAGAAGAATATATTGAAATATTTTTATATTTATATTTTTTTTTTTTACTTATTAGCTTGTATAATTCATTCGTCTATAATTCCATTCCATTATATTATGGATATGAATTATTTCTTGAAAACTGTCATTACTATTGCTCTACCTAGTATTGGGTGCTCGTCTACTACCGATCTAACTTGTACGCCTGGAATAGTGGATAATACAATTCCCTTTTGGGTGCTTGTGCAATGTATTAGTGGAGAAGTTTCTAAATTAAATGTTTCAATATATAAATTTTCTAAACCATAAATGCTCACTGAAGTTGCTGAAACTAATTGCAGAATTCTTTCTTTAAAGTGAATGTCCCTATCATACGTGTCTCTAATTCCCTTTAGTGTAGCCATTTTTATTTAATATATATTTTTTTATTTTTATTTATTCATTTTTATTGTATTCCATTTTCTTATATTTTAGGTGTTAACATTTATGAAATATATTTATGTGTAATCACTGTTGTTTGTGCTGTTTTTATTTTATTTTATTTTTTTTTTTTTTATTTTGCTGCTTATATTTTATCCAGGTCATTTCCCCGGCTCATATACCTTTTTTTCATACAATTAATATGCAGCTTGTAAATTTTGTAAAAGAGAGTGACGCACATGATAACAACAATGATTATCAAGAGTATATGTACCCAATATAGATTGATGTTGGTAGATTCTACCTTGTTGATAACATTGGCAGTGGAATCCACTGTTTTTATGTCCAAAGTCATTTTGGTGGGTTTTGCATATACTTTTATTTTATGTGTATAAAGTGTTTCATTAAAATTATTATGATCTTCTATTGAAAATTTACTTATCGCATTACTGCGCATTTAAATTAACAAACTTCCTACCTAGTTTTTTGCATAGCTTTACGGGCTACACATCTAATCGGGCAGAAAAGGTTCCGCTCAATTTTACAAAATATTATATTATTGAAAAAAAAATATGCATCGTAGTGCAATCAAAAAAATTATGCAACGCAGTGCATGGGTAAAAAAAAATTTTTGTTTCCAGCTTGGTTGGTTTCTCTTTCTTCCTTCTACGTCAACTGGTCGTCGCCGGTTTGGCTACGCTGACGCTCCTTCGAAGGCGCAGGTGGCGGTCGTGCCTCCCACGCTTGATATCTGCTGCTGCTGTCCTGGGCCTATGGGCTCAGGCGGTACCGGTGCTGGTCTTCGCACTGGTCTTCGGCTTCATGCATGCGGAATTGCATGCTGCAGAGTTGAGAGGTCCGGGGCAGTCGGTCGGGCAGACTTGTGGTCGTTTCGGCAGTGGCTTGGGAATATTTGGTTTCGTTATTAGTTTTTCATTTATTATTTGTATTTTAACTGAGTGAGCTGCTGTTGTGGGTTGTCTATTTTCGAGACTTGATTTTAAAAAATCAAGCTCAGCCTGCAACTTTAGTGCAGTTGACCAAGCGGGAGGCGGCGTTTTGGTAAACAATAGCCACTTAATGTGTGCTATTCTTTTATTTAATTTGCACTTTACGCCTCCGCGTTTTCCCATTCCGCACTCTACTCACTCAGATTATTTTTTTTTTATTTAGTTCCTTCTCCAGTCCGTGTAATCCATATCAGTGCCTTTAAAAATGTTTAATTCTTCTCCATTAGTCCTGCAATCTTTGGATCCTGATCCTTGGTCCTGTCACGGTCGCCATGAAATAAGTTGATCCTGTTTGTGTTTTCTTTATTTGGTAGGAGCAGCAAAGGTGCCGCTCCCCCGATCAAAATGTCTCTGTTCTTTTACATTATTCTTTAAGTCTAATTAAGGCTAAGTCCCGTAGCTGCGCTGCTCGCAGGCGGCGGCAGAGAGACGGCTATGTATCTATATATTATATGTATTAAATTATGCTCTCTTAAGCTGGAGCGCGAGGGTATATGCATGCACTTGAGTTCGGCCGGCGCGTGTAACAGAATGCTGACACTTGCACTTTCTGTGAGCGCGCCGATCGACTCGTGTTTGGCCACTTGGGTTTTTTGACCGGGCCTTTATATATATGCACTGCAACAAAGTGTTACAGTGTGTTTACAGTAGATATTCAATATATGCGCATACTACACCTGATCGGAAATGCCATAACTTTGGTGTTTGTAAGGTTCGGAAGTTGGGATTTTCTATGGGTTTAATTTTTGGCCAATCAATCCGACATACCAAATTTCATAGGAATCGGCTGACTATATCCATATAACTAAACAATCGGAAATGCCATAACTTTGGTGTTTGTAAAGTTGGGAAGTTGGGATTTTCTATGGGTTTTATTTTTGGCCAATCAATCCGACCTACCAAATTTCATAGGGATCGGCTGACTATATCTTATAGCTGCCATATAACTGAACGATCGGAAATGCTATAACTTTGGTGTTTGTAAAGTTAGGAAGTTGGGATTTTCTATGGGTTTTATTTTTGGCCAATCAATACGATCTACCAAATTTCAAAAGGATCGGCTGACTATATGCATATAACTGAACAATCGGAAATGTTATAACTTTGGTGTTCGTAAAGTTGGGAAGTTGGGATTTTCTATGGGTTTTATTTTTGGCAAATCAATACGATCTACCAAATTTCATAAGTATCGCCTGATCGGAAATGCCATAACTTTGGTGTTTGTAAGGTTCGGAAGTTGGGATTTTCTATGGGTTTAATTTTTGGCCAATCAATCCGACATACCAAATTTCATAGGAATCGGCTGACTATATCCATATAACTAAACAATCGGAAATGCCATAACTTTGGTGTTTGTAAAGTTGGGAAGTTGGGATTTTCTATGGGTTTTATTTTTGGCCAATCAATCCGACCTACCAAATTTCATATGGATCGGCTGACTATATCCTATAGCTGCCATATAACTGAACGATCGCAAATGCCATAACTTTGGTGTTCGTAAAGTTAGGAAGTTGGGATTTTCTATGGGTTTTATTTTTGGCCAATCAATACGATCTACCAAATTTCATAAGTATCGCCTGATCGGAAATGCCATAACTTTGGTGTTCGTAAAGTTCGGAAGTTGGGATTTTCTATGGGTTTTATTTTTGGTCAATCAATCCGACCTACCAAATTTTATAGGAATCGGCTGACTATATCCATATAACTAAACAATCGGAAATGCCATAACTTTGGTGTTTGTAAAGTTAGGAAGTTGGGATTTTCTATGGGTTTTATTTTTGGCCAATCAATACGACCTACCAAATTTCATAGGGATCGGCTGACTATATCCTATAGCTGCCATATAACTGAACAATCGGAAATGCCATAACTTTGGTGTTCGTAAAGTTAGGAAGTTGGGATTTTCTATGGGTTTTATTTTTGACCAATCAATACGATCTACAAAATTTCATAAGGATTGGCTGATCGGAAATGCCATAACTTTGGTGTTCGTAAAGTTAGGAAGTTGGGATTTTCTATGGGTTTTATTTTTGGCCAATCAATACGACCTACTAAATTTCATAAGGATCGGCTGACTATATCCATATAACTGAACAATCGGAATGCCATCATTTTGGTGTTCGTAAAGTTAGGAAGTTGGGATTTTTTATGGGTTTTTATTTTTGGCCAATCAATCCAACCTACCAAATTTCATATGGATCGGCTGACTATATCCTATAGCTGCCATATAACTGAACGATCGGAAATGCCATAACTTTGGTGTTTGTAAAGTTAGGAAGTTGGGATTTTCTATGGGTTTTATTTTTGGCCAATCAATACGATCTACCAAATTTCATAAGGATCGGCTGACTATATCCATATATCTGAACAATCGGAAATGCCATAACTTTGGTGTTCGTAAAGTTAGGAAGTTGGGATTTTTTATGGGTTTTTATTTTTGGCCAATCAATCCAACCTACCAAATTTCATAGGGATCGGCTGACTATATCCTATAGCTGCCATATAACTGAACGATCGCAAATGCCATAACTTTGGTGTTTGTAAAGTTAGGAAGTTGAACGATCGGAAATGCCATAACTGTGGTGTTTGTAAAGTTAGGAAGTTGGGATTTTCTATGGGTTTTATTTTTGGCAAATCAATACGATCTACCAAATTTCATAAGTATCGCCTGATCGGAAATGCCATAACTTTGGTGTTCGTAAAGTTAGGAAGTTGGGATTTTCTATGGGTTTTATTTTTGGCCAATCAATACGATCTACCAAATTTCATAAGTATCGCCCTATGAAAATCGGAAATGCCATAATTTTGGTGTTCGTAAAGTTAGGAAGTTGGTATTTTCTATGGGTTTTATTTTTGGCCAGTCAATCCGACCTACCAATTTTTATAGGGATCGGCTGACTATATCCTATAGCTGCCATATAACTGAACGATCGGAAATGCCATAACTTTGGTGTTTGTAAAGTTAGGAAGTTGGGATTTTCTATGGGTTTTATTTTTGGCCAATCAATACGATCTACCAAATTTCATAAGGATCGGCTGACTATATCCATATAACTGAACAATCGGAAATGTTATAACTTTGGTGTTCGTAAAGTTAGGAAGTTGGGATTTTCTATGGGTTTTATTTTTGGCCAATCAATCCGACCTACCAAATTTCATAGGGATCGGCTGACTATATCCTATAGCTGCCATATAACTGAACGATCGGAAATGCTATAACTTTGGTGTTTGTAAAGTTAGGAAGTTGGGATTTTCTATGGGTTTTATTTTAGGCCAATCAATACGATCTACCAAATTTCAAAAGGATCGGCTGACTATATGCATATAACTGAACAATCGGAAATGTTATAACTTTGGTGTTCGTAAAGTTAGGAAGTTGGGATTTTCTATGGGTTTTATTTTTGGCCAATCAATACGATCTACCAAATTTCATAAGTATCGCCTGATCGGAAATGCCATAACTTTGGTGTTTGTAAGGTTCGGAAGTTGGGATTTTCTATGGGTTTAATTTTTGGCCAATCAATTCGACATACCAAATTTCATAGGAATCGGCTGACTATATCCATATAACTAAACAATCGGAAATGCCATAACTTTGGTTTTCGTAAAGTTAGGAAGTTGGGATTTTTTATGGGTTTTTATTTTTGGCCAATCAATCCAACCTACCAAATTTCATATGGATCGGCTGACTATATCCTATAGCTGCCATATAACTGAACGATCGCAAATGCCATAACTTTGGTGTTCGTAAAGTTAGGAAGTTGGGATTTTCTATGGGTTTTATTTTTGGCCAATCAATACGATCTACCAAATTTCATAAGTATCGCCTGATCGGAAATGCTATAACTTTGGTGTTCGTAAAGTTAGGAAGTTGGGATTTTTTATGGGTTTTTATTTTTGGCCAATCAATCCAACCTACCAAATTTCATATGGATCGGCTGACTATATCCTATAGCTGCCATATAACTGAATTTCATAGGAATCGGCTGACTATATCCATATAACTAAACAATCGGAAATGCCATAACTTTGGTGTTTGTAAAGTTAGGAAGTTGGGATTTTCTATGGGTTTTATTTTTGGCCAATCAATACGACCTACCAAATTTCAAAAAAAGGATCGGAAATGCCATAACTTTGGTGTTCGTAAAGTTAGGAAGTTGGGATTTTCTATGGGTTTTATTTTTGGCCAATCAATCCGACCTACCAAATTTCATAGGGATCGGCTGACTATATCCTATAGCTGCCATATAACTGAACGATCGGAAATGCCATAACTTTGGTGTTTGTAAAGTTAGGAAGTTGGGATTTTCTATGGGTTTTATTTTTGGCCAATCAATACGATCTACCAAATTTCAAAAGGATCGGCTGACTATATGCATATAACTGAACAATCGGAAATGTTATAACTTTGGTGTTCGTAAAGTTAGGAAGTTGGGATTTTCTATGGGTTTTATTTTTGGCCAATCAATACGATCTACCAAATTTCATAAGTATCGCCTGATCGGAAATGCCATAACTTTGGTGTTTGTAAGGTTCGGAAGTTGGGATTTTCTATGGGTTTAATTTTTGGCCAATCAATTCGACATACCAAATTTCATAGGAATCGGCTGACTATATCCATATAACTAAACAATCGGAAATGCCATAACTTTGGTGTTCGTAAAGTTAGGAAGTTGGGATTTTTTATGGGTTTTTATTTTTGGCCAATCAATCCAACCTACCAAATTTCATATGGATCGGCTGACTATATCCTATAGCTGCCATATAACTGAACGATCGCAAATGCCATAACTTTGGTGTTCGTAAAGTTAGGAAGTTGGGATTTTCTATGGGTTTTATTTTTGGCCAATCAATACGATCTACCAAATTTCATAAGTATCGCCTGATCGGAAATGCCATAACTTTGGTGTTCGTAAAGTTCGGAAGTTGGGATTTTCTATGGGTTTTATTTTTGGTCAATCAATCCGACCTACCAAATTTTATAGGAATCGGCTGACTATATCCATATAACTAAACAATCGGAAATGCCATAACTTTGGTGTTTGTAAAGTTAGGAAGTTGGGATTTTCTATGGGTTTTATTTTTGGCCAATCAATACGACCTACCAAATTTCATAGGGATCGGCTGACTATATCCTATAGCTGCCATATAACTGAACAATCGGAAATGCCATAACTTTGGTGTTCGTAAAGTTAGGAAGTTGGGATTTTCTATGGGTTTTATTTTTGGCCAATCAATACGATCTACCAAATTTCATTTCATAAGGATTGGCTGATCGGAAATGCCATAACTTTGGTGTTCGTAAAGTTAGGAAGTTGGGATTTTCTATGGGTTTTATTTTTGGCCAATCAATACGACCTACTAAATTTCATAAGGATCGGCTGACTATATCCATATAACTGAACAATCGGAAATGCCATAATTTTGGTGTTCGTAAAGTTAGGAAGTTGGGATTTTCTATGGGTTTTATTTTTGGCCAATCAATCCGACCTACCAAATTTCATAGGGATCGGCTGACTATATCCTATAGCTGCCATATAACTGAACGATCGGAAATGCCATAACTTTGGTGTTCGTAAAGTTAGGAAGTTGGGATTTTCTATGGGTTTTATTTTTGGCCAATCAATACGATCTACCAAATTTCAGGATCGGTATCGCCTATACATCGGAAATGCCATAACTTTGGTGTTCGTAAAGTTAGGAAGTTGGGATTTTCTATGGGTTTTATTTTTGGCCAATCAATCCGACCTACCAAATTTCATAGGGATCGGCTGACTATATCCTATAGCTGCCATATAACAAGAACTGTGTTCGTAAAGTTAGAAGTTGGATTTTCTATGGTTTATCAATCTGACCTACCAAATTTCATAGGAATCGGCTGACTATATCCATATAACTAAACAATCGGAAATGCCATAACTTTGGTGTTTGTAAAGTTAGGAAGTTGGGATTTTCTATGGGTTTTATTTTTGGCCAATCAATACGACCTACCAAATTTCATAGGGATCGGCTGACTATATCCTATAGCTGCCATATAACTGAACGATCGGAAATGCCATAACTTTGGTGTTTGTAAAGTTAGGAAGTTGGGATTTTCTATGGGTTTTATTTTTGGCCAATCAATACGACCTACCAAATTTCATAAGGATCGGCTGACTATATCCATATAACTGAACAACGGAAATGCCATAACTTTGGTGTTCGTAAAGTTAGGAAGTTGGGATTTTCTATGGGTTTTATTTTTGGCCAATCAATACGACCTACCAAATTTCATAGGGATGTTAGGAAGTTGGGATTTTCTATGGGTTTTATTTTTGGCCAATCAATACGACCTACCAAATTTCATAGGGATCGGCTGACTATATCCATATAACTGAACAATCGGAAATGCCATCATTTTGGTGTTCGTAAAGTTAGGAAGTTGGGATTTTCTATGGGTTTTATTTTTGGCCAATCAATCCGACCTACCAAATTTCATAGGGATCGGCTGACTATATCCTATAGCTGCCATATAACTGAACGATCGCAAATGCCATAACTTTGGTGTTCGTAAAGTTAGGAAGTTGGGATTTTCTATGGGTTTTATTTTTGGCCAATCAATACGATCTACCAAATTTCATAAGTATCGCCTGAAAATCGGAAATGCCATAACTTTGGTGTTCGTAAAGTTAGGAAGTTGGGATTTTCTATGGGTTTTATTTTTGGCCAATCAATCCGACCTACCAAATTTCATAGGGATCGGCTGACTATATCCTATAGCTGCCATATAACTGAACATCGAAATGCCATAACTTTGGTGTTCGTAAAGTTAGGAAGTTGGGAATTTCTATGGCTTACTATATTTTGCCAATCAATAGACTACTAAATCAAAAGATCGGAAATGCCATAACTTTGGTGTTTGTAAAGTTAGGAAGTTGGGATTTTCTATGGGTTTTATTTTTGGCCAATCAATACGACCTACCAAATTTCATAGGGATCGGCTGACTATATCCTATAGCTGCCATATAACTGAACGATCGGAAATGCCATAACTTTGGTGTTTGTAAAGTTAGGAAGTTGGGATTTTCTATGGGTTTTATTTTTGGCCAATCAATACGATCTACCAAATTTCATAAGGATCGGCTGACTATATCCATATAACTGAACAATCGGAAATGTTATAACTTTGGTGTTCGTAAAGTTAGGAAGTTGGGATTTTCTATGGGTTTTATTTTTGGCCAATCAATCCGACCTACCAAATTTCATAGGGATCGGCTGACTATATCCTATAGCTGCCATATAACTGAACGATCGGAAATGCCATAACTTTGGTGTTTGTAAAGTTAGGAAGTTGGGATTTTCTATGGGTTTTATTTTAGGCCAATCAATACGATCTACCAAATTTCAAAAGGATCGGCTGACTATATGCATATAACTGAACAATCGGAAATGTTATAACTTTGGTGTTCGTAAAGTTAGGAAGTTGGGATTTTCTATGGGTTTTATTTTTGGCCAATCAATACGATCTACCAAATTTCATAAGTATCGCCTGATCGGAAATGCCATAACTTTGGTGTTTGTAAGGTTCGGAAGTTGGGATTTTCTATGGGTTTAATTTTTGGCCAATCAATTCGACATACCAAATTTCATAGGAATCGGCTGACTATATCCATATAACTAAACAATCGGAAATGCCATAACTTTGGTGTTCGTAAAGTTAGGAAGTTGGGATTTTCTATGGGTTTTATTTTTGGCCAATCAATCCGACCTACCAAATTTCATAGGGATCGGCTGACTATATCCTATAGCTGCCATATAACTGAACGATCGCAAATGCCATAACTTTGGTGTTCGTAAAGTTAGGAAGTTGGGATTTTCTATGGGTTTTATTTTTGGCCAATCAATACGATCTACCAAATTTCATAAGTATCGCCTGATCGGAAATGCCATAACTTTGGTGTTCGTAAAGTTCGGAAGTTGGGATTTTCTATGGGTTTTATTTTTGGCCAATCAATCCGACCTACCAAATTTCATAAGGATCGGCTGACTATATCCATATAACTGAACAATCGGAAATGTTATAACTTTGGTGTTTGTAAAGTTAGGAAGTTGGGATTTTCTATGGGTTTTATTTTTGGCCAATCAATTCGACCTACCAAATTTCATAGGGATCGGCTGACTATATCCTATAGCTGCCATATAACTGAACGATCGGAAATGCTATAACTTTGGTGTTTGTAAAGTTAGGAAGTTGGGATTTTCTATGGGTTTTATTTTAGGCCAATCAATACGATCTACCAAATTTCAAAAGGATCGGCTGACTATATGCATATAACTGAACAATCGGAAATGTTATAACTTTGGTGTTCGTAAAGTTAGGAAGTTGGGATTTTCTATGGGTTTTATTTTTGGCCAATCAATACGATCTACCAAATTTCATAAGTATCGCCTGATCGGAAATGCCATAACTTTGGTGTTTGTAAGGTTCGGAAGTTGGGATTTTCTATGGGTTTAATTTTTGGCCAATCAATTCGACATACCAAATTTCATAGGAATCGGCTGACTATATCCATATAACTAAACAATCGGAAATGCCATAACTTTGGTGTTCGTAAAGTTAGGAAGTTGGGATTTTTTATGGGTTTTTATTTTTGGCCAATCAATCCAACCTACCAAATTTCATATGGATCGGCTGACTATATCCTATAGCTGTCATATAACTGAACGATCGCAAATGCCATAACTTTGGTGTTCGTAAAGTTAGGAAGTTGGGATTTTCTATGGGTTTTATTTTTGGCCAATCAATACGATCTACCAAATTTCATAAGTATCGCCTGATCGGAAATGCCATAACTTTGGTGTTTCGTAAAGTTCGGAAGTTGGGATTTTCTATGGGTTTTATTTTTGGCCAATCAATCCGACCTACCAAATTTTATAGGAATCGGCTGACTATATCCATATAACTAAACAATCGGAAATGCCATAACTTTGGTGTTTGTAAAGTTAGGAAGTTGGGATTTTCTATGGGTTTTATTTTTGGCCAATCAATACGACCTACCAAATTTCATAGGGATCGGCTGACTATATCCTATAGCTGCCATATAACTGAACAATCGGAAATGCCATAACTTTGGTGTTCGTAAAGTTAGGAAGTTGGGATTTTCTATGGGTTTTATTTTTGGCCAATCAATACGACCTACCAAATTTCATAGGGATCGGCTGACTATATCCTATATAACTGAACAATCGGAAATGCCATAACTTTGGTGTTCGTAAAGTTAGGAAGTTGGGATTTTCTATGGGTTTTATTTTTGGCCAATCAATCCGACATACCAAATTTCATAGGAATCGGCTGACTATATCCATATAACTGAACAATCGGAAATGCCATAACTTTGGTGTTTGTAAAGTTAGGAAGTTGGGATTTTCTATGGGTTTTATTTTTGGCCAATCAATACGACCTACCAAATTTCATAGGGATCGGCTGACTATATCCTATAGCTGCCATATAACTGAACAATCGGAAATGCCATAACTTTGGTGTTCGTAAAGTTAGGAAGTTGGGATTTTCTATGGGTTTTATTTTTGGCCAATCAATACGATCTACCAAATTTCATAAGGATTGGCTGATCGGAAATGCCATAACTTTGGTGTTCGTAAAGTTAGGAAGTTGGGATTTTCTATGGGTTTTATTTTTGGCCAATCAATACGACCTACCAAATTTCATAAGGATCGGCTGACTATATCCATATAACTGAACAATCGGAAATGCCATCATTTTGGTGTTCGTAAAGTTAGGAAGTTGGGATTTTCTATGGGTTTTATTTTTGGCCAATCAATCCGACCTACCAAATTTCATAGGGATCGGCTGACTATATCCTATAGCTGCCATATAACTGAACGATCGGAAATGCCATAACTTTGGTGTTCGTAAAGTTAGGAAGTTGGGATTTTCTATGGGTTTTATTTTTGGCCAATCAATACGATCTACCAAATTTCATAAGGATCGGCTGACTAACCAATAACTGAAATCGGAAATGCCATAACTTTGGTGTTCGTAAAGTTAGGAAGTTGGGATTTTCTATGGGTTTTATTTTTGGCCAATCAATCCGACCTACCAAATTTCATAGGGATCGGCTGACTATATCCTATAGCTGCCATATAACTGAACAATCGGAAATGCCATAACTTTGGTGTTCGTAAAGTTAGGAAGTTGGGATTTTCTATGGGTTTTATTTTTGACCAATCAATACGATCTACAAAATTTCATAAGGATTGGCTGAACTCGGAAATGCCATAACTTTGGTGTTCGTAAAGTTAGGAAGTTGGGATTTTCTATGGGTTTTATTTTTGGCCAATCAATACGACCTACCAAATTTCATAAGGATCGGCTGACTATATCCATATAACTGAACAATCGGAAATGCCATCATTTTGGTGTTCGTAAAGTTAGGAAGTTGGGATTTTCTATGGGTTTTATTTTTGGCCAATCAATCCGACCTACCAAATTTCATAGGGATCGGCTGACTATATCCTATAGCTGCCATATAACTGAACGATCGGAAATGCCATAACTTTGGTGTTCGTAAAGTTAGGAAGTTGGGATTTTCTATGGGTTTTATTTTTGGCCAATCAATCCGACATACCAAATTTCATAGGAATCGGCTGACTATATCCATATAACTAAACAATCGGAAATGCCATAACTTTGGTGTTTGTAAAGTTAGGAAGTTGGGATTTTCTATGGGTTTTATTTTTGGCCAATCAATCCGACCTACCAAATTTCATAGGGATCGGCTGACTATATCCTATAGCTGCCATATAACTGAACGATCGGAAATGCCATAACTTTGGTGTTTGTAAAGTTAGGAAGTTGGGATTTTCTATGGGTTTTATTTTTGGCCAATCAATACGACCTACCAAATTTCATAAGGATCGGCTGACTATATCCATATAACTGAACAATCGGAAATGCCATAACTTTGGTGTTCGTAAAGTTAGGAAGTTGGGATTTTCTATGGGTTTTATTTTTGGCCAATCAATCCGACCTACCAAATTTCATAGGGATCGGCTGACTATATCCTATAGCTCCATATAACTGAACGATCGGAAATGCCATAACTTTGGTGTTCGTAAAGTTAGGAAGTTGGGATTTTCTATGGGTTTTATTTTTGGCCAATCAATACGATCTACCAAATTTCATAAGGATCGGCTGATCGCTCCATATAACTGAACAATCGGAAATGCCATAACTTTGGTGTTCGTAAAGTTAGGAAGTTGGGATTTTCTATGGGTTTTATTTTTGGCCAATCAATCCGACCTACCAAATTTCATAGGGATCGGCTGACTATATCCTATAGCTGCCATATAACTGAACGATCGGAAATGCCATAACTTTGGTGTTCGTAAAGTTAGGAAGTTGGGATTTTCTATGGGTTTTATTTTTGGCCAATCAATCCGACCTACCAAATTTCATAGGGATCGGCTGACTATATCCATATAACTAAACAATCGGAAATGCCATAACTTTGGTGTTTGTAAAGTTAGGAAGTTGGGATTTTCTATGGGTTTTATTTTTGGCCAATCAATACGACCTACCAAATTTCATAGAATCGGCTGACTATATCCATATAACTAAACAATCGGAAATGCCATAACTTTGGTGTTTGTAAAGTTAGGAAGTTGGGATTTTCTATGGGTTTTATTTTTGGCCAATCAATACGACCTACCAAATTTCATAGGGATCGGCTGACTATATCCTATAGCTGCCATATAACTGAACGATCGGAAATGCCATAACTTTGGTGTTTGTAAAGTTAGGAAGTTGGGATTTTCTATGGGTTTTATTTTTGGCCAATCAATACGATCTACCAAATTTCATAAGGATCGGCTGATCGGAAATGCCATAACTTTGGTGTTCGTAAAGTTAGGAAGTTGGGATTTTCTATGGGTTTTATTTTTGGCCAATCAATACGACCTACCAAATTTCATAAGGATCGGCTGACTATATCCATATAACTGAACAATCGGAAATGCCATAACTTTGGTGTTCGTAAAGTTAGGAAGTTGGGATTTTCTATGGGTTTTATTTTTGGCCAATCAATCCGACCTACCAAATTTCATAGGGATCGGCTGACTATATCCTATAGCTGCCATATAACTGAACGATCGCAAATGCCATAACTTTGGTGTTCGTAAAGTTAGGAAGTTGGGATTTTCTATGGGTTTTATTTTTGGCCAATCAATCCGACATACCAAATTTCATAGGGATCGGCTGACTATATCCATATAACTGAACAATCGGAAATGCCATAACTTTGGTGTTCGTAAAGTTAGGAAGTTGGGATTTTCTATGGGTTTTATTTTTGGCCAATCAATCCGACCTACCAAATTTCATAGGGATCGGCTGACTATATCTTATAGCTGCCATATAACTGAACGATCGGAAATGCCATAACTTTGGTGTTTGTAAAGTTAGGAAGTTGGGATTTTCTATGGGTTTTATTTTTGGCCAATCAATACGATCTACCAAATTTCATAAGGATCGGCTGACTATATCCATATAATACTGAACAATCGGAAATGCCATAACTTTGGTGTTCGTAAAGTTAGGAAGTTGGGATTTTCTATGGGTTTTATTTTTGGCCAATCAATCCGACCTACCAAATTTCATAAGGATCGGCTGACTATATCCTATAGCTGCCATATAACTGAACGATCGGAAATGCCATAACTTTGGTGTTCGTAAAGTTAGGAAGTTGGGATTTTCTATGGGTTTTATTTTTGGCCAATCAATCCGACCTACCAAATTTCATAAGGATCGGCTGACTATATCCATATAACTGAACAATCGGAAATGTTATAACTTTGGTGTTCGTAAAGTTAGGAAGTTGGGATTTTCTATGGGTTTTATTTTTGGCCAATCAATACGATCTACCAAATTTCATAAGTATCGCCTGAAATCGGAAATGCCATAACTTTGGTGTTCGTAAAGTTCGGAAGTTGGGATTTTCTATGGGTTTTATTTTTGGCCAATCAATCCGACCTACCAAATTTCATAGGGATCGGCTGACTATATCCTATAGCTGCCATATAACTGAACGATCGGAAATGCCATAACTTTGGTGTTCGTAAAGTTAGGAAGTTGGGATTTTCTATGGGTTTTATTTTTGGCCAATCAATACGACCTACCAAATTTCATAGGAATCGGCTGACTATATCCATATAACTGAACGATCGGAAATGCCATAACTTTGGTGTTTGTAAAGTTAGGAAGTTGGGATTTTCTATGGGTTTTATTTTTGGCCAATCAATACGACCTACCAAATTTCATAGGAATCGGCTGACTATATCCAATATAACTAAACAATCGGAAATGCCATAACTTTGGTGTTTGTAAAGTTAGGAAGTTGGGATTTTCTATGGGTTTTATTTTTGGCCAATCAATACGACCTACCAAATTTCATAGGGATCGGCTGACTATATCCTATAGCTGCCATATAACTGAACGATCGGAAATGCCATAACTTTGGTGTTTGTAAAGTTAGGAAGTTGGGATTTTCTATGGGTTTTATTTTTGGCCAATCAATACGATCTACCAAATTTCATAAGGATCGGCTGACTATATCCATATAACTGAACAATCGGAAATGCCATAACTTTGGTGTTCGTAAAGTTAGGAAGTTGGGATTTTCTATGGGTTTTATTTTTGGCCAATCAATACGACCTACCAAATTTCATAAGGATCGGCTGACTATATCCATATAACTGAACAATCGGAAATGCCATAACTTTGGTGTTCGTAAAGTTAGGAAGTTGGGATTTTCTATGGGTTTTATTTTTGGCCAATCAATCCGACCTACCAAATTTTATAGGGATCGGCTGACTATATCCTATAGCTGCCATATAACTGAACGATCGGAAATGCCATAACTTTGGTGTTTGTAAAGTTAGGAAGTTGGGATTTTCTATGGGTTTTATTTTTGGCCAATCAATACGATCTACCAAATTTCATAAGGATCGGCTGACTATATCCATATAACTGAACAATCGGAAATGCTATAACTTTGGTGTTCGTAAAGTTAGGAAGTTGGGATTTTCTATGGGTTTTATTTTTGGCCAATCAATCCGACCTACCAAATTTCATAGGGATCGGCTGACTATATCCTATAGCTGCCATATAACTGAACGATCGGAAATGCCATAACTTTGGTGTTTGTAAAGTTAGGAAGTTGGGATTTTCTATGGGTTTTATTTTTGGCCAATCAATACGACCTACCAAATTTCATAAGGATCGGCTGACTATATCCATAGCGCATATAACTGAACGATCGGAAATGCCATAACTTTGGTGTTCGTAAAGTTAGGAAGTTGGGATTTTCTATGGGTTTTATTTTTGGCCAATCAATACGATCTACCAAATTTCATAAGTATCGCCTGATCGGAAATGCCATAACTTTGGTGTTTGTAAGGTTCGGAAGTTGGGATTTTCTATGGGTTTAATTTTTGGCCAATCAATTCGACATACCAAATTTCATAGGAATCGGCTGACTATATCCATATAACTAAACAATCGGAAATGCCATAACTTTGGTGTTCGTAAAGTTAGGAAGTTGGGATTTTCTATGGGTTTTATTTTTGGCCAATCAATCCGACCTACCAAATTTCATAGGGATCGGCTGACTATATCCTATAGCTGCCATATAACTGAACGATCGCAAATGCCATAACTTTGGTGTTCGTAAAGTTAGGAAGTTGGGATTTTCTATGGGTTTTATTTTTGGCCAATCAATACGATCTACCAAATTTCATAAGTATCGCCTGATCGGAAATGCCATAACTTTGGTGTTTGTAAGGTTCGGAAGTTGGGATTTTCTATGGGTTTAATTTTTGGCCAATCAATCCGACATACCAAATTTCATAGGAATCGGCTGACTATATCCATATAACTAAACAATCGGAAATGCCATAACTTTGGTGTTTGTAAAGTTAGGAAGTTGGGATTTTCTATGGGTTTTATTTTTGGCCAATCAATACGACCTACCAAATTTCATAGGGATCGGCTGACTATATCCATATAACTAAACAAATCGGAAATGCCATAACTTTGGTGTTTGTAAAGTTAGGAAGTTGGGATTTTCTATGGGTTTTATTTTTGGCCAATCAATCCGACCTACCAAATTTCATAGGGATCGGCTGACTATATCCTATAGCTGCCATATAACTGAACGATCGGAAATGCCATAACTTTGGTGTTTGTAAAGTTAGGAAGTTGGGATTTTCTATGGGTTTTATTTTTGGCCAATCAATACGATCTACCAAATTTCATAAGGATCGGCTGACTATATCCATATAACTGAACAATCGGAAATGCCATAACTTTGGTGTTCGTAAAGTTAGGAAGTTGGGATTTTCTATGGGTTTTATTTTTGGCCAATCAATCCAACCTACCAAATTTCATAGGGATCGGCTGACTATATCCTATAGCTGCCATATAACTGAACGATCGCAAATGCCATAACTTTGGTGTTCGTAAAGTTAGGAAGTTGGGATTTTCTATGGGTTTTATTTTTGGCCAATCAATACGATCTACCAAATTTCATAAGTATCGCCTGATCGGAAATGCCATAACTTTGGTGTTTGTAAAGTTAGGAAGTTGGGATTTTCTATGGGTTTTATTTTTGGCCAATCAATCCGACCTACCAAATTTCATAGGGATCGGCTGACTATATCCTATAGCTGCCATATAACTGAACGATCGCAAATGCCATAACTTTGGTGTTCGTAAAGTTAGGAAGTTGGGATTTTCTATGGGTTTAATTTTTGGCCAATCAATCCGACATACCAAATTTCATAGGAATCGGCTGACTATATCCATATAACTAAACAATCGGAAATGCCATAACTTTGGTGTTTGTAAAGTTAGGAAGTTGGGATTTTCTATGGGTTTTATTTTTGGCCAATCAATACGACCTACCAAATTTCATAGGAATCGGCTGACTATATCCATATAACTAAACAATCGGAAATGCCATAACTTTGGTGTTTGTAAAGTTAGGAAGTTGGGATTTTCTATGGGTTTTATTTTTGGCCAATCAATACGACCTACCAAATTTCATAGGGATCGGCTGACTATATCCTATAGCTGCCATATAACTGAACGATCGGAAATGCCATAACTTTGGTGTTTGTAAAGTTAGGAAGTTGGGATTTTCTATGGGTTTTATTTTTGGCCAATCAATACGATCTACCAAATTTCATAAGGATTGGCTGAAATCGGAAATGCCATAACTTTGGTGTTCGTAAAGTTAGGAAGTTGGGATTTTCTATGGGTTTTATTTTTGGCCAATCAATACGACCTACCAAATTTCATAAGGATCGGCTGACTATATCCATATAACTGAACAATCGGAAATGCCATCACTTTGGTGTTCGTAAAGTTAGGAAGTTGGGATTTTCTATGTGTTTTATTTTTGGCCAACCAGTCCGACCTAGCAAATTTCATGGGGATCGGCTGACTATATCCATATAAATGAACGATCGGAAATGCCATAACTTTGGTGTTTGTAAAGTTAGGAAGTTGGGATTTTCTATGGGTTTTATTTTTGGCCAATCAATACGATCTACCAAATTTCATAGGGATCGGCTGACTATATCCATATAAATGAACAATCGGAAATGCCATAACTTTGGTGTTCGTAAAGTTAGGAAGTTGGGATTTTCTATGGGCTTTATTTTTGGCCAATCAATCCGACCTACCAAATTTCATAGGGATCGGCTGACTATATCCTATAGCTGCCATATAACTGAACGATCGGAAATGCCATAACTTTGGTGTTTGTAAAGTTAGGAAGTTGGGATTTTCTATGGGTTTTATTTTTGGCCAATCAATACGACCTACCAAATTTCATAAGGATCGGCTGACTATATCCATATAACTGAACAATCGGAAATGCCATAACTTTGGTGTTCGTAAAGTTAGGAAGTTGGGATTTTCTATGGGTTTTATTTTTGGCCAATCAATACGACCTACCAAATTTCATAGGGATCGGCTGACTATATCCATATAACTAAACAATCGGAAATGCCATAACTTTGGTGTTTGTAAAGTTGGGAAGTTGGGATTTTCTATGGGTTTTATTTTTGGCCAATCAATCCGACCTACCAAATTTCATAGGGATCGGCTGACTATATCCTATAGCTGCCATATAACTGAACGATCGGAAATGCCATAACTTTGGTGTTTGTAAAGTTAGGAAGTTGGGATTTTCTATGGGTTTTATTTTTGGCCAATCAATACGATCTACCAAATTTCATAAGGATCGGCTGACTATATCCATATATCTGAACAATCGGAAATGCCATAACTTTGGTGTTCGTAAAGTTAGGAAGTTGGGATTTTCTATGGGTTTTATTTTTGGCCAATCAATCCGACCTACCAAATTTCATAGGGATCGGCTGACTATATCCTATAGCTCATATAACTGAACGATCGGAAATGCCATAACTTTGGTGTTCGTAAAGTTAGGAAGTTGGGATTTTCTATGGGTTTTATTTTTGGCCAATCAATACGATCTACCAAATTTCATAAGTATCGCCTGATCGGAAATGCCATAACTTTGGTGTTCGTAAAGTTCGGAAGTTGGGATTTTCTATGGGTTTTATTTTTGGCCAATCAATCCGACCTACCAAATTTTATAGGGATCGGCTGACTATATCCTATAGCTGCCATATAACTGAACGATCGGAAATGCCATAACTTTGGTGTTCGTAAAGTTAGGAAGTTGGGATTTTCTATGGGTTTAATTTTTGGCCAATCAATCCGACATACCAAATTTCATAGGAATCGGCTGACTATATCCATATAACTAAACAATCGGAAATGCCATAACTTTGGTGTTTGTAAAGTTAGGAAGTTGGGATTTTCTATGGGTTTTATTTTTGGCCAATCAATACGACCTACCAAATTTCATAGGAATCGGCTGACTATATCCATATAACTAAACAATCGGAAATGCCATAACTTTGGTGTTTGTAAAGTTAGGAAGTTGGGATTTTCTATGGGTTTTATTTTTGGCCAATCAATACGACCTACCAAATTTCATAGGGATCGGCTGACTATATCCTATAGCTGCCATATAACTGAACGATCGGAAATGCCATAACTTTGGTGTTTGTAAAGTTAGGAAGTTGGGATTTTCTATGGGTTTTATTTTTGGCCAATCAATACGATCTACCAAATTTCATAAGGATTGGCTGAATCGGAAATGCCATAACTTTGGTGTTCGTAAAGTTAGGAAGTTGGGATTTTCTATGGGTTTTATTTTTGGCCAATCAATACGACCTACCAAATTTCATAAGGATCGGCTGACTATATCCATATAACTGAACAATCGGAAATGCCATCATTTTGGTGTTCGTAAAGTTAGGAAGTTGGGATTTTCTATGGGTTTTATTTTTGGCGAGTCAATCCGACCTACCAATTTTTATAGGGATCGGCTGACTATATCCTATAGCTGCCATATAACTGAACGATCGGAAATGCCATAACTTTGGTGTTTGTAAAGTTAGGAAGTTGGGATTTTCTATGGGTTTTATTTTTGGCCAATCAATACGATCTACCAAATTTCATAAGGATCGGCTGACTATATCCATATAACTGAACAATCGGAAATGTTATAACTTTGGTGTTCGTAAAGTTAGGAAGTTGGGATTTTCTATGGGTTTTATTTTTGGCCAATCAATCCGACCTACCAAATTTCATAGGGATCGGCTGACTATATCCTATAGCTGCCATATAACTGAACGATCGGAAATGCCATAACTTTGGTGTTTGTAAAGTTAGGAAGTTGGGATTTTCTATGGGTTTTATTTTTGGCCAATCAATACGACCTACCAAATTTCATAAGGATCGGCTGACTATATCCATATAACTGAACAATCGGAAATGTTATAACTTTGGTGTTCGTAAAGTTAGGAAGTTGGGATTTTCTATGGGTTTTATTTTTGGCCAATCAATACGATCTACCAAATTTCAATAAGTATCGCCTGATCGGAAATGCCATAACTTTGGTGTTTGTAAGGTTCGGAAGTTGGGATTTTCTATGGGTTTAATTTTTGGCCAATCAATCCGACATACCAAATTTCATAGGAATCGGCTGACTATATCCATATAACTAAACAATCGGAAATGCCATAACTTTGGTGTTTGTAAAGTTAGGAAGTTGGGATTTTCTATGGGTTTTATTTTTGGCCAATCAATACGACCTACCAAATTTCATAGGGATCGGCTGACTATATCCTATAGCTGCCATATAACTGAACGATCGCAAATGCCATAACTTTGGTGTTCGTAAAGTTAGGAAGTTGGGATTTTCTATGGGTTTTATTTTTGGCCAATCAATACGATCTACCAAATTTCATAAGTATCGCCTGAAAATCGGAAATGCCATAACTTTGGTGTTCGTAAAGTTCGGAAGTTGGGATTTTCTATGGGTTTTATTTTTGGCCAATCAATCCGACCTACCAAATTTCATAGGAATCGGCTGACTATATCCATATAACTAAACAATCGGAAATGCCATAACTTTGGTGTTTGTAAAGTTAGGAAGTTGGGATTTTCTATGGGTTTTATTTTTGGCCAATCAATACGACCTACCAAATTTCATAGGGATCGGCTGACTATATCCTATAGCTGCCATATAACTGAACGATCGGAAATGCCATAACTTTGGTGTTCGTAAAGTTAGGAAGTTGGGATTTTCTATGGGTTTTATTTTTGGCCAATCAATACGATCTACAAAATTTCATAAGGATTGGCTGAATCGGAAATGCCATAACTTTGGTGTTCGTAAAGTTAGGAAGTTGGGATTTTCTATGGGTTTTATTTTTGGCCAATCAATACGACCTACTAAATTTCATAAGGATCGGCTGACTATATCCATATAACTGAACAATCGGAAATGCCATCATTTTGGTGTTCGTAAAGTTAGGAAGTTGGGATTTTCTATGGGTTTTATTTTTGGCCAGTCAATCCGACCTACCAATTTTTATAGGGATCGGCTGACTATATCCTATAGCTGCCATATAACTGAACGATCGGAAATGCCATAACTTTGGTGTTTGTAAAGTTAGGAAGTTGGGATTTTCTATGGGTTTTATTTTTGGCCAATCAATACGATCTACCAAATTTCATAAGGATCGGCTGACTATATCCATATAACTGAACAATCGGAAATGTTATAACTTTGGTGTTCGTAAAGTTAGGAAGTTGAGATTTTCTATGGGTTTTATTTTTGGCCAATCAATCCGACCTACCAAATTTCATAGGGATCGGCTGACTATATCCTATAGCTGCTATATAACTGAACGATCGGAAATGCTATAACTTTGGTGTTCGTAAAGTTAGGAAGTTGGGATTTTCTGTGGGTTTTATTTTTGGCCAAACAATACGATCTACCAAATTTCATAGGAATCGGCTGACTATATCCATATAACTAAACAATCGGAAATGCCATAACTTTGGTGTTTGTAAAGTTAGGAAGTTGGGATTTTCTATGGGTTTTATTTTTGGCCAATCAATACGACCTACCAAATTTCATAGGGATCGGCTGACTATATCCTATAGCTGCCATATAACTGAACGATCGGAAATGCCATAACTTTGGTGTTCGTAAAGTTAGGAAGTTGGGATTTTCTATGGGTTTTATTTTTGGCCAATCAATCCGACCTACCAAATTTCATAGGGATCGGCTGACTATATCCTATAGCTGCCATATAACTGAACGATCGCAAATGCCATAACTTTGGTGTTCGTAAAGTTAGGAAGTTGGGATTTTCTATGGGTTTTATTTTTGGCCAATCAATACCGACCTACCAAATTTTATAGGGATCGGCTGACTATATCCTATAGCTGCCATATAACTGAACGATCGCAAATGCCATAACTTTGGTGTTCGTAAAGTTAGGAAGTTGGGATTTTCTATGGGTTTTATTTTTGGCCAATCAATCCGACCTACCAAATTTCATAGGAATCGGCTGACTATATCCATATAACTAAACAATCGGAAATGCCATAACTTTGGTGTTTGTAAAGTTAGGAAGTTGGGATTTTCTATGGGTTTTATTTTTGGCCAATCAATACGACCTACCAAATTTCATAGGGATCGGCTGACTATATCCATATAACTAAACAATCGGAAATGCCATAACTTTGGTGTTTGTAAAGTTAGGAAGTTGGGATTTTCTATGGGTTTTATTTTTGGCCAATCAATACGATCTACCAAATTTCATAGGGATCGGCTGACTATATCCATATAACTAAACAATCGGAAATGCCATAACTTTGGTGTTTGTAAAGTTAGGAAGTTGGGATTTTCTATGGGTTTTATTTTTGGCCAATCAATCCGACCTACCAAATTTCATAGGGATCGGCTGACTATATCCTATAGCTGCCATATAACTGAACGATCGGAAATGCCATAACTTTGGTGTTTGTAAAGTTAGGAAGTTGGGATTTTCTATGGGTTTTATTTTTGGCCAATCAATACGACCTACCAAATTTCATAGGGATCGGCTGACTATATCCATATAACTGAACAATCGGAAATGCCATAACTTTGGTGTTCGTAAAGTTAGGAAGTTGGGATTTTCTATGGGTTTTATTTTTGGCCAATCAATACGACCTACCAAATTTCATAGGGATCGGCTGACTATATCCTATAGCTGCCATATAACTGAACGATCGGAAATGCCATAACTTTGGTGTTTGTAAAGTTAGGAAGTTGGGATTTTCTATGGGTTTTATTTTTGGCCAATCAATACGATCTACCAAATTTCATAAGGATCGGCTGACTATATCCATATAACTGAACAATCGGAAATGCTATTACTTTGGTGTTCGTAAAGTTAGGAAGTTGGGATTTTCTATGGGTTTTATTTTTGGCCAATCAATACACATCTACCAAATTTCATAAGGATCGGCTGAAATCGGAAATGCCATAACTTTGGTGTTCGTAAAGTTAGGAAGTTGGGATTTTCTATGGGTTTTATTTTTGGCCAATCAATACGACCTACCAAATTTCATAAGGATCGGCTGACTATATCCATATAACTGAACAATCGGAAATGCCATAACTTTGGTGTTCGTAAAGTTAGGAAGTTGGGATTTTCTATGGGTTTTATTTTTGGCCAATCAATCCGACCTACCAAATTTCATAGGGATCGGCTGACTATATCCTATAGCTGCCATATAACTGAACGATCGGAAATGCCATAACTTTGGTGTTCGTAAAGTTAGGAAGTTGGGATTTTCTATGGGTTTTATTTTGGCCAATCAATACGACCTACCAAATTTCATAGGGATCGGCTGACTATATCCTATACATATAACTGAACGATCGGAAATGCCATAACTTTGGTGTTCGTAAAGTTAGGAAGTTGGGATTTTCTATGGGTTTTATTTTTGGCCAATCAATCCGACCTACCAAATTTCATAGGAATCGGCTGACTATATCCATATAACTAAACAATCGGAAATGCCATAACTTTGGTGTTTGTAAAGTTAGGAAGTTGGGATTTTCTATGGGTTTTATTTTTGGCCAATCAATACGACCTACCAAATTTCATAGGGATCGGCTGACTATATCCTATAGCTGCCATATAACTGAACGATCGGAAATGCCATAACTTTGGTGTTTGTAAAGTTAGGAAGTTGGGATTTTCTATGGGTTTTATTTTTGGCCAATCAATACGATCTACCAAATTTCATAAGGATCGGCTGACTATATCCATATAACTGAACAATCGGAAATGCCATAACTTTGGTGTTCGTAAAGTTAGGAAGTTGGGATTTTCTATGGGTTTTATTTTTGGCCAATCAATACGACCTACCAAATTTCATAAGGATCGGCTGACTATATTCAATAACTAACGATCGGAAATGCCATAACTTTGGTGTTCGTAAAGTTAGGAAGTTGGGATTTTCTATGGGTTTTATTTTTGGCCAATCAATACGACCTACCAAATTTCATAAGGATCGGCTGACTATATCCTATATAAACTGAACAATCGGAAATGCCATAATTTTGGTGTTCGTAAAGTTAGGAAGTTGGGATTTTCTATGGGTTTTATTTTTGGCCAATCAATCCGACCTACCAAATTTCATAGGGATCGGCTGACTATATCCTATAGCTGCCATATAACTGAACGATCGGAAATGCCATAACTTTGGTGTTCGTAAAGTTAGGAAGTTGGGATTTTCTATGGGTTTTATTTTGGCCAATCAATACGACCTACCAAATTTCATAGGGATCGGCTGACTATATCCTATATGCCATATAACTGAACGATCGGAAATGCCATAACTTTGGTGTTCGTAAAGTTAGGAAGTTGGGATTTTCTATGGGTTTTATTTTTGGCCAATCAATCCGACCTACCAAATTTCATAGGGATCGGCTGACTATATCCATATAACTGAACAATCGGAAATGCCATAACTTTGGTGTTCGTAAAGTTAGGAAGTTGGGATTTTCTATGGGTTTTATTTTTGGCCAATCAATCCGACCTACCAAATTTCATAGGAATCGGCTGACTATATCCATATAACTGAACGATCGGAAATGCCATAACTTTGGTGTTTGTAAAGTTAGGAAGTTGGGATTTTCTATGGGTTTTATTTTTGGCCAATCAATACGACCTACCAAATTTCATAGGGATCGGCTGACTATATCCTATAGCTGCCATATAACTGAACGATCGGAAATGCCATAACTTTGGTGTTTGTAAAGTTAGGAAGTTGGGATTTTCTATGGGTTTTATTTTTGGCCAATCAATACGATCTACCAAATTTCATAAGGATCGGCTGACTATATCCATATAACTGAACAATCGGAAATGTTATTACTTTGGTGTTCGTAAAGTTAGGAAGTTATTTTTGGCCAATCAATACGACCTACTAAATTTCATAAGGATCGGCTGACTAAAAATATGAACGATCGGAAATGCCATAACTTTGGTGTTCGTAAAGTTAGGAAGTTGGGATTTTCTATGGGTTTTATTTTTGGCCAATCAATACGACCTACCAAATTTCATAAGGATCGGCTGACTATATCCATATAACTGAACAATCGGAAATGCCATAACTTTGGTGTTCGTAAAGTTAGGAAGTTGGGATTTTCTATGGGTTTTATTTTTGGCCAATCAATCCGACCTACCAAATTTCATAGGGATCGGCTGACTATATCCTATAGCTGCCATATAACTGAACGATCGGAAATGCCATAACTTTGGTGTTCGTAAAGTTAGGAAGTTGGGATTTTCTATGGGTTTTATTTTTGGCCAATCAATCGACCTACCAAATTTCATAGGGATCGGCTGACTATATCCTATAGCTGCCATATAACTGAACGATCGGAAATGCCATAACTTTGGTGTTCGTAAAGTTAGGAAGTTGGGATTTTCTATGGGTTTTATTTTTGGCCAATCAATCCGACCTACCAAATTTCATAAGGAATCGGCTGACTATATCCATATAACTAAACAATCGGAAATGCCATAACTTTGGTGTTTGTAAAGTTAGGAAGTTGGGATTTTCTATGGGTTTTATTTTTGGCCAATCAATACGACCTACCAAATTTCATAGGGATCGGCTGACTATATCCTATAGCTGCCATATAACTGAACGATCGGAAATGCCATAACTTTGGTGTTTGTAAAGTTAGGAAGTTGGGATTTTCTATGGGTTTTATTTTTGGCCAATCAATACGATCTACCAAATTTCATAAGGATCGGCTGACTATATCCATATAACTGAACAATCGGAAATGTTATTACTTTGGTGTTCGTAAAGTTAGGAAGTTGGGATTTTCTATGGGTTTTATTTTTGGCCAATCAATACACTACGATCTACCAAATTTCATAAGGATTGGCTGATCGGAAATGCCATAACTTTGGTGTTCGTAAAGTTAGGAAGTTGGGATTTTCTATGGGTTTTATTTTTGGCCAATCAATACGACCTACTAAATTTCATAAGGATCGGCTGACTATATCCTATAGCTGCCATATAACTGAACAATCGGAAATGCCATAACTTTGGTGTTAGTAAAGTTAGGAAGTTGGGATTTTCTATGGGTTTTATTTTTGGCCAATCAATCCGACCTACCAAATTTCATAGGGATCGGCTGACTATATCCTATAGCTGCCATATAACTGAACGATCGGAAATGCCATAACTTTGGTGTTCGTAAAGTTAGGAAGTTGGGATTTTCTATGGGTTTTATTTTTGGCCAATCAATACGACCTACCAAATTTCATAGGGATCGGCTGACTATATCCTATAGCTGCCATATAACTGAACGATCGGAAATGCCATAACTTTGGTGTTCGTAAAGTTAGGAAGTTGGGATTTTCTATGGGTTTTATTTTTGGCCAATCAATCCGACATACCAAATTTCATAGGAATCGGCTGACTATATCCATATAACTAAACAATCGGAAATGCCATAACTTTGGTGTTCGTAAAGTTAGGAAGTTGGGATTTTCTATGGGTTTAATTTTTGGCCAATCAATCCGACATACCAAATTTCATAGGAATCGGCTGACTATATCCATATAACTAAACAATCGGAAATGCCATAACTTTGGTGTTTGTAAAGTTAGGAAGTTGGGATTTTCTATGGGTTTTATTTTTGGCCAATCAATACGACCTACCAAATTTCATAGGGATCGGCTGACTATATCCTATAGCTGCCATATAACTGAACGATCGGAAATGCCATAACTTTGGTGTTTGTAAAGTTAGGAAGTTGGGATTTTCTATGGGTTTTATTTTTGGCCAATCAATACGATCTACCAAATTTCATAAGGATCGGCTGACTATATCCATATAACTGAACAATCGGAAATGTTATTACTTTGGTGTTCGTAAAGTTAGGAAGTTGGGATTTTCTATGGGTTTTATTTTTGGCCAATCAATACGATCTACAGCAAATTTCCATAAGGATTGGCTGATCGGAAATGCCATAACTTTGGTGTTCGTAAAGTTAGGAAGTTGGGATTTTCTATGGGTTTTATTTTTGTCCAATCAATACGACCTACTAAATTTCATAAGGATCGGCTGACTATATCCATATAACTGAACAATCGGAAATGCCATTATTTTGGTGTTCGTAAAGTTAGGAAGTTGGGATTTTCTATGGGTTTTATTTTTGGCCAATCAATCCAACCCACCAAATTTCATAGGGATCGGCTGACTATATCCTATAGCTGCCATATAACTGAACGATCGGAAATGCCATAACTTTGGTGTTCGTAAAGTTAGGAAGTTGGGATTTTCTATGGGTTTTATTTTGGCCAATCAATACGACCTACCAAATTTCATAGGGATCGGCTGACTATATCCTATAGCTGCCATATAACTGAACGATCGCAAATGCCATAACTTTGGTGTTCGTAAAGTTAGGAAGTTGGGATTTTCTATGGGTTTATTTTTGGCCAATCAATCCGACATACCAAATTTCATAGGAATCGGCTGACTATATCCATATAACTAAACAATCGGAAATGCCATAACTTTGGTGTTTGTAAAGTTAGGAAGTTGGGATTTTCTATGGGTTTTATTTTTGGCCAATCAATACGACCTACCAAATTTCATAGGGATCGGCTGACTATATCCTATAGCTGCCATATAACTGAACGATCGGAAATGCCATAACTTTGGTGTTTGTAAAGTTAGGAAGTTGGGATTTTCTATGGGTTTTATTTTTGGCCAATCAATACGATCTACCAAATTTCATAAGGATCGGCTGACTATATCCATATAACTGAACGATCGGAAATGCCATAACTTTGGTGTTCGTAAAGTTAGGAAGTTGGGATTTTCTATGGGTTTTATTTTTGGCCAATCAATACGATCTACCAAATTTCATAAGGATTGGCTGATATACGGAACATGCCATGCCATAACTTTGGTGTTCGTAAAGTTAGGAAGTTGGGATTTTCTATGGGTTTTATTTTTGGCCAATCAATACGACCTACTAAATTTCATAAGGATCGGCTGACTATATCCATATAACTGAACAATCGGAAAT
Organism: Drosophila carrolli; assembly: GCA_018152295.1. Taxonomy (NCBI): domain Eukaryota; kingdom Metazoa; phylum Arthropoda; class Insecta; order Diptera; family Drosophilidae; genus Drosophila; species Drosophila carrolli. The sequence goes on along the minus strand of JAECXJ010000055.1, from coordinate 104,647 downwards.
GCCATTATTTTGGTGTTCGTAAAGTTAGGAAGTTGGGATTTTCTATGGGTTTTATTTTTGGCCAATCAATCCGACCTACCAAATTTCATAGGGATCGGCTGACTATATCCTATAGCTGCCATATAACTGAACGATCGGAAATGCCATAACTTTGGTGTTCGTAAAGTTAGGAAGTTGGGATTTTCTATGGGTTTTATTTTGGCCAATCAATCCGACCTACCAAATTTTATAGGGATCGGCTGACTATATCCTATAGCTGCCATATAACTGAACGATCGCAAATGCCATAACTTTGGTGTTCGTAAAGTTAGGAAGTTGGGATTTTCTATGGGTTTTATTTTTGGCCAATCAATCCGACCTACCAAATTTCATAGGGATCGGCTGACTATATCACATATAACTAAACAATCGGAAATGCAATAACTTTGGTGTTCGTAAAGTTAGGAAGTTGGGATTTTCTATGGGTTTTATTTTTGGCCCATCAATACGACATACCAAATTTCATAGGAATCGGCTGACTATATCCATATAACTAAACAATCGGAAATGCCATAACTTTGGTGTTTGTAAAGTTAGGAAGTTGGGATTTTCTATGGGTTTTATTTTTGGCCAATCAATACGACCTACCAAATTTCATAGGGATCGGCTGACTATATCCTATAGCTGCCATATAACTGAACGATCGGAAATGCCATAACTTTGGTGTTTGTAAAGTTAGGAAGTTGGGATTTTCTATGGGTTTTATTTTTGGCCAATCAATACGATCTACCAAATTTCATAAGGATCGGCTGACTATATCCATATAACTGAACAATCGGAAATGTTATTACTTTGGTGTTCGTAAAGTTAGGAAGTTGGGATTTTCTATGGGTTTTATTTTTGGCCAATCAATACGATCTACCAAATTTCATAAGGATTGGCTGATCGGAAATGCCATAACTTTGGTGTTCGTAAAGTTAGGTAGTTGGGATTTTCTATGGGTTTTATTTTTGTCCAATCAATACGACCTACTAAATTTCATAAGGATCGGCTGACTATATCTATATAACTGAACAATCGGAAATGCCATTATTTTGGTGTTCGTAAAGTTAGGAAGTTGGGATTTTCTATGGGTTTTATTTTTGGCCAATCAATCCAACCCACCAAATTTCATAGGGATCGGCTGACTATATCCTATAGCTGCCATATAACTGAACGATCGCAAATGCCATAACTTTGGTGTTCGTAAAGTTAGGAAGTTGGGATTTTCTATGGGTCAATCCGACCTACCAAATTTTATAGGGATCGGCTGACTATATCCTATAGCTGCCATATAACTGAACGATCGCAAATGCCATAACTTTGGTGTTCGTAAAGTTAGGAAGTTGGGATTTTCTATGGGTTTATTTTTGGCCAATCAATCCGACATACCAAATTTCATAGGAATCGCCTGACTATATCCATATAACTAAACAATCGGAAATGCCATAACTTTGGTGTTTGTAAAGTTAGGAAGTTGGTATTTTCTATGGGTTTTATTTTTGGCCAATCAATACGACCTACCAAATTTCATAGGGATCGGCTGACTATATCCTATAGCTGCCATATAACTGAACGATCGGAAATGCCATAACTTTGGTGTTTGTAAAGTTAGGAAGTTGGGATTTTCTATGGGTTTTATTTTTGGCCAATCAATACGACCTACCAAATTTCATAGGGATCGGCTGACTATATCCTATAGCTGCCATATAACTGAACGATCGGAAATGCCATAACTTTGGTGTTCGTAAAGTTAGGAAGTTGGGATTTTCTATGGGTTTTATTTTTGGCCAATCAATCCAACCTACCAAATTTCATAGGGATCGGCTGACTATATCCTATAGCTGCCATATAACTGAACGATCGGAAATGCCATAACTTTGGTGTTTGTAAAGTTAGGAAGTTGGGATTTTCTATGGGTTTTATTTTTGGCCAATCAATACGACCTACTAAATTTCATAAGGATCGGCTGACTATATCTATATAACTGAACAATCGGAAATGCCATTATTTTGGTGTTCGTAAAGTTAGGAAGTTGGGATTTTCTATGGGTTTTATTTTTGGCCAATCAATCCAACCTACCAAATTTCATAGGGATCGGCTGACTATATCCTATAGCTGCCATATAACTGAACGATCGCAAATGCCATAACTTTGGTGTTCGTAAAGTTAGGAAGTTGGGATTTTCTATGGGTCAATCCGACCTACCAAATTTTATAGGGATCGGCTGACTATATCCTATAGCTGCCATATAACTGAACGATCGCAAATGCCATAACTTTGGTGTTCGTAAAGTTAGGAAGTTGGGATTTTCTATGGGTTTATTTTTGGCCAATCAATCCGACATACCAAATTTCATAGGAATCGGCTGACTATATCCATATAACTAAACAATCGGAAATGCCATAACTTTGGTGTTTGTAAAGTTAGGAAGTTGGGATTTTCTATGGGTTTTATTTTTGGCCAATCAATACGACCTACCAAATTTCATAGGGATCGGCTGACTATATCCTATAGCTGCCATATAACTGAACGATCGGAAATGCCATAACTTTGGTGTTTGTAAAGTTAGGAAGTTGGGATTTTCTATGGGTTTTATTTTTGGCCAATCAATACGATCTACCAAATTTCATAAGGATCGGCTGACTATATCCATATAACTGAACAATCGGAAATGCTATAACTTTGGTGTTCGTAAAGTTAGGAAGTTGGGATTTTCTATGGGTTTTATTTTTGGCCAATCAATACGACCTACCAAATTTCATAAGGAATAATCCAATAACTGAACGATCGGAAATGCCATAACTTTGGTGTTCGTAAAGTTAGGAAGTTGGGATTTTCTATGGGTTTTATTTTTGGCCAATCAATACGATCTACCAAATTTCATAAGGATCGGCTGACTATATCGGCCATATAACTGAACAAAATGCCATAACTTTGGTGTTCGTAAAGTTAGGAAGTTGGGATTTTCTATGGGTTTTATTTTTGGCCAATCAATACGACCTACTAAATTTCATAAGGATCGGCTGACTATATCCATATAACTGAACAATCGGAAATGCCATTATTTTGGTGTTCGTAAAGTTAGGAAGTTGGGATTTTCTATGGGTTTTATTTTTGGCCAATCAATCCAACCTACCAAATTTCATAGGGATCGGCTGACTATATCCTATAGCTGCCATATAACTGAACGATCGGAAATGCCATAACTTTGGTGTTTGTAAAGTTAGGAAGTTGGGATTTTCTATGGGTTTTATTTTTGGCCAATCAATACGACCTACCAAATTTCATAGGGATCGGCTGACTATATCCTATAGCTGCCATATAACTGAACGATCGGAAATGCCATAACTTTGGTGTTCGTAAAGTTAGGAAGTTGGGATTTTCTATGGGTTTATTTTTTGGCCAATCAATCCGACCTACCAAATTTCATAGGGATCGGCTGACTATATCCATATAACTAAACAATCGGAAATGCCATAACTTTGGTGTTTGTAAAGTTAGGAAGTTGGGATTTTCTATGGGTTTTATTTTTGGCCAATCAATACGACCTACCAAATTTCATAGGGATCGGCTGACTATATCCTATAGCTGCCATATAACTGAACGATCGGAAATGCCATAACTTTGGTGTTTGTAAAGTTAGGAAGTTGGGATTTTCTATGGGTTTTATTTTTGGCCAATCAATACGACCTACCAAATTTCATAGGGATCGGCTGACTATGTCCTATAGCTGCCATATAACTGAACGATCGGAAATGCCATAACTTTGGTGTTCGTAAAGTTAGGAAGTTGGGATTTTCTATGGGTTTTATTTTTGGCCAATCAATACGATCTACCAAATTTCATAAGGATTGGCTGAAAAAATCGGAAATGCCATAACTTTGGTGTTCGTAAAGTTAGGAAGTTGGGATTTTCTATGGGTTTTATTTTTGGCCAATCAATACGACCTACTAAATTTCATAAGGATCGGCTGACTATATCCATATAACTGAACAATCGGAAATGCCATTATTTTGGTGTTCGTAAAGTTAGGAAGTTGGGATTTTCTATGGGTTTTATTTTTGGCCAATCAATCCAACCCACCAAATTTCATAGGGATCGGCTGACTATATCCTATAGCTGCCATATAACTGAACGATCGCAAATGCCATAACTTTGGTGTTCGTAAAGTTAGGAAGTTGGGATTTTCTATGGGTCAATCAATCGACCTACCAAATTTTATAGGGATCGGCTGACTATATCCTATAGCTGCCATATAACTGAACGATCGCAAATGCCATAACTTTGGTGTTCGTAAAGTTAGGAAGTTGGGATTTTCTATGGGTTTTATTTTTGGCCAATCAATCCGACATACCAAATTTCATAGGAATCGGCTGACTATATCCATATAACTAAACAATCGGAAATGCCATAACTTTGGTGTTTGTAAAGTTAGGAAGTTGGGATTTTCTATGGGTTTTATTTTTGGCCGATCAATACGACCTACCAAATTTCATAGGGATCGGCTGCCTATATCCTATAGCTGCCATATAACTGAACGATCGGAAATGCCATAACTTTGGTGTTTGTAAAGTTAGGAAGTTGGGATTTTCTATGGGTTTTATTTTTGGCCAATCAATACGACCTACCAAATTTCATAGGGATCGGCTGACTATATCCTATAGCTGCCATATAACTGAACGATCGGAAATGCCATAACTTTGGTGTTCGTAAAGTTAGGAAGTTGGGATTTTCTATGGGTTTTATTTTTGGCCAATCAATACGATCTACAAAATTGCATAAGGATTGGCTGATCGGAAATGCCATAACTTTGGTGTTCGTAAAGTTAGGAAGTTGGGATTTTCTATGGGTTTTATTTTTGGCCAATTAATACGACCTACTAAATTTCATAAGGATCGGCTGACTATATCCATATAACTGAACAATCGGAAATGCCATTATTTTGGTGTTCGTAAAGTTAGGAAGTTGGGATTTTCTATGGGTTTTATTTTTGGCCAATCAATCCAACCCACCAAATTTCATAGGGATCGGCTGACTATATCCTATAGCTGCGATATAACTGAACGATCGCAAATGCCATAACTTTGGTGTTCGTAAAGTTAGGAAGTTGGGATTTTCTATGGCTTTTATTTTTGGCCTATCAATCCGACCTACCAAATTTCATAGGGATCGGCTGACTATATCCTATAGCTGCCATATAACTGAACGATCGGAAATGCCATAACTTTGGTGTTTGTAAAGTTAGGAAGTTGGGATTTTCTATGGGTTTTATTTTTGGCCAATCAATACGATCTACCAAATTTCATAAGTATCGCCTGATCGGAAATGCCATAACTTTGGTGTTTGTAAGGTTCGGAAGTTGGGATTTTCTATGGGTTTAATTTTTGGCCAATCAATCCGACATACCAAATTTCATTGGAATCGGCTGACTATATCCATATAACTAAACAATCGGAAATGCCATAACTTTGGTGTTTGTAAAGTTAGGAAGTTGGGATTTTCTATGGGTTTTATTTTTGGCCAATCAATACGACCTACCAAATTTCATAGGGATCGGCTGACTATGTCCTATAGCTGCCATATAACTGAACGATCGGAAATGCCATAACTTTGGTGTTCGTAAAGTTAGGAAGTTGGGATTTTCTATGGGTTTTATTTTTGGCCAATCAATACGATCTACAAAATTTCATAAGGATTGGCTGATCGGAAATGCCATAACTTTGGTGTTCGTAAAGTTAGGAAGTTGGGATTTTCTATGGGTTTTATTTTTGGCCAATCAATACGACCTACCAAATTTCATAAGGATCGGCTGACTATATCCTAAATATAACTGAACAATCGGAAATGCCATCATTTTGGTGTTCGTAAAGTTAGGAAGTTGGGATTTTCTATGGGTTTTATTTTTGGCCAATCAATCCAACCTACCAAATTTCATAGGGATCGGCTGACTATATCCTATAGCTGCCATATAACTGAACGATCGCAAATGCCATAACTTTGGTGTTCGTAAAGTTAGGAAGTTGGGATTTTCTATGGGTCAATCCGACCTACCAAATTTTATAGGGATCGGCTGACTATATCCTATAGCTGCCATATAACTGAACGATCGCAAATGCCATAACTTTGGTGTTCGTAAAGTTAGGAAGTTGGGATTTTCTATGGGTTTATTTTTGGCCAATCAATCCGACATACCAAATTTCATAGGAATCGGCTGACTATATCCATATAACTAAACAATCGGAAATGCCATAACTTTGGTGTTTGTAAAGTTAGGAAGTTGGGATTTTCTATGGGTTTTATTTTTGGCCAATCAATCCGACCTACCAAATTTCATAGGGATCGGCTGACTATATCCTATAGCTGCCATATAACTGAACGATCGGAAATGCCATAACTTTGGTGTTTGTAAAGTTAGGAAGTTGGGATTTTCTATGGGTTTTATTTTTGGCCAATCAATACGATCTACCAAATTTCAAAAGGATCGGCTGACTATATCCATATAACTGAACAATCGGAAATGTTATAACTTTGGTGTTCGTAAAGTTAGGAAGTTGGGATTTTCTATGGGTTTTATTTTTGGCCAATCAACATAACTTTGGTGTTCGTAAAGTTAGGAAGTTGGGATTTTCTATGGGTTTTATTTTTGGCCAATTAATACGACCTACTAAATTTCATAAGGATCGGCTGACTATATCCATATAACTGAACAATCGGAAATGCCATTATTTTGGTGTTCGTAAAGTTAGGAAGTTGGGATTTTCTATGGGTTTTATTTTTGGCCAATCAATCCAACCCACCAAATTTCATAGGGATCGGCTGACTATATCCTATAGCTGCGATATAACTGAACGATCGCAAATGCCATAACTTTGGTGTTCGTAAAGTTAGGAAGTTGGGATTTTCTATGGGTTTTATTTTTGGCCAATCAATCCGACCTACCAAATTTCATAGGGATCGGCTGACTATATCCTATAGCTGCCATATAACTGAACGATCGGAAATGCCATAACTTTGGTGTTTGTAAAGTTAGGAAGTTGGGATTTTCTATGGGTTTTATTTTTGGCCAATCAATACGATCTACCAAATTTCATAAGTATCGCCTGATCGGAAATGCCATAACTTTGGTGTTTGTAAGGTTCGGAAGTTGGGATTTTCTATGGGTTTAATTTTTGGCCAATCAATCCGACATACCAAATTTCATAGGAATCGGCTGACTATATCCATATAACTAAACAATCGGAAATGCCATAACTTTGGTGTTTGTAAAGTTAGGAAGTTGGGATTTTCTATGGGTTTTATTTTTGGCCAATCAATACGACCTACCAAATTTCATAGGGATCGGCTGACTATGTCCTATAGCTGCCATATAACTGAACGATCGGAAATGCCATAACTTTGGTGTTCGTAAAGTTAGGAAGTTGGGATTTTCTATGGGTTTTATTTTTGGCCAATCAATACGATCTACAAAATTTCATAAGGATTGGCTGACTATATATAACGGAACAAATGCCATAACTTTGGTGTTCGTAAAGTTAGGAAGTTGGGATTTTCTATGGGTTTTATTTTTGGCCAATCAATACGACCTACTAAATTTCATAAGGATCGGCTGACTATATCCATATAACTGAACAATCGGAAATGCCATTATTTTGGTGTTCGTAAAGTTAGGAAGTTGGGATTTTCTATGGGTTTTATTTTTGGCCAATCAATCCAACCCACCAAATTTCATAGGGATCGGCTGACTATATCCTATAGCTGCCATATAACTGAACGATCGCAAATGCCATAACTTTGGTGTTCGTAAAGTTAGGAAGTTGGGATTTTCTATGGGTCAATCCGACCTACCAAATTTTATAGGGATCGGCTGACTATATCCTATAGCTGCCATATAACTGAACGATCGCAAATGCCATAACTTTGGTGTTCGTAAAGTTAGGAAGTTGGGATTTTCTATGGGTTTATTTTTGGCCAATCAATCCGACATACCAAATTTCATAGGAATCGGCTGACTATATCCATATAACTAAACAATCGGAAATGCCATAACTTTGGTGTTCGTAAAGTTAGGAAGTTGGGATTTTCTATGGGTTTTATTTTTGGCCAATCAATCCGACCTACCAAATTTCATAGGGATCGGCTTACTATATCCTATAGCTGCCATATAACTGAACGATCGGAAATGCCATAACTTTGGTGTTTGTAAAGTTAGGAAGTTGGGATTTTCTATGGGTTTTATTTTTGGCCAATCAATACGATCTACCAAATTTCAAAAGGATCGGCTGACTATATCCATATAACTGAACAATCGGAAATGTTATAACTTTGGTGTTCGTAAAGTTAGGAAGTTGGGATTTTCTATGGGTTTTATTTTTGGCCAATCAACATAACTTTGGTGTTCGTAAAGTTAGGAAGTTGGGATTTTCTATGGGTTTTATTTTTGGCCAATCAATACGACCTACTAAATTTCATAAGGATCGGCTGACTATATCCATATAACTGAACAATCGGAAATGCCATTATTTTGGTGTTCGTAAAGTTAGGAAGTTGGGATTTTCTATGGGTTTTATTTTTGGCCAATCAATCCGACCTACCAAATTTCATAGGGATCGGCTGACTATATCCTATAGCTGCGATATAACTGAACGATCGCAAATGCCATAACTTTGGTGTTCGTAAAGTTAGGAAGTTGGGATTTTCTATGGGTTTTATTTTTGGCCAATCAATCCGACCTACCAAATTTCATAGGGATCGGCTGACTATATCCTATAGCTGCCATATAACTGAACGATCGGAAATGCCATAACTTTGGTGTTTGTAAAGTTAGGAAGTTGGGATTTTCTATGGGTTTTATTTTTGGCCAATCAATACGATCTACCAAATTTCATAAGTATCGCCTGATCGGAAATGCCATAACTTTGGTGTTTGTAAGGTTCGGAAGTTGGGATTTTCTATGGGTTTAATTTTTGGCCAATCAATCCGACATACCAAATTTCATAGGAATCGGCTGACTATATCCATATAACTAAACAATCGGAAATGCCATAACTTTGGTGTTTGTAAAGTTAGGAAGTTGGGATTTTCTATGGGTTTTATTTTTGGCCAATCAATACGACCTACCAAATTTCATAGGGATCGGCTGACTATATCCTATAGCTGCCATATAACTGAACGATCGGAAATGCCATAACTTTGGTGTTCGTAAAGTTAGGAAGTTGGGATTTTCTATGGGTTTTATTTTTGGCCAATCAATACGATCTACAAAATTTCATAAGGATCGGCTGACTATATCCATATAACTGAACGATCGGAAATGCCATAACTTTGGTGTTCGTAAAGTTAGGAAGTTGGGATTTTCTATGGGTTTTATTTTTGGCCAATCAATACGACCTACTAAATTTCATAAGGATCGGCTGACTATATCCATATAACTGAACAATCGGAAATGCCATTATTTTGGTGTTCGTAAAGTTAGGAAGTTGGGATTTTCTATGGGTTTTATTTTTGGCCAATCAATCCAACCTACCAAATTTCATAGGGATCGGCTGACTATATCCTATAGCTGCCATATAACTGAACGATCGCAAATGCCATAACTTTGGTGTTCGTAAAGTTAGGAAGTTGGGATTTTCTATGGGTTTTATTTTTGGCCAATCAATACGACCTACCAAATTTTATAGGGATCGGCTGACTATATCCTATAGCTGCCATATAACTGAACGATCGGAAATGCCATAACTTTGGTGTTCGTAAAGTTAGGAAGTTGGGATTTTCTATGGGTTTTATTTTTGGCCAATCAATCCGACATACCAAATTTCATAGGAATCGGCTGACTATATCCATATAACTAAACAATCGGAAATGCCATAACTTTGGTGTTCGTAAAGTTAGGAAGTTGGGATTTTCTATGGGTTTTATTTTTGGCCAATCAATCCGACCTACCAAATTTCATAGGGATCGGCTTACTATATCCTATAGCTGCCATATAACTGAACGATCGGAAATGCCATAACTTTGGTGTTTGTAAAGTTAGGAAGTTGGGATTTTCTATGGGTTTTATTTTTGGCCAATCAATACGATCTACCAAATTTCAAAAGGATCGGCTGACTATATCCATATAACTGAACAATCGGAAATGTTATAACTTTGGTGTTCGTAAAGTTAGGAAGTTGGGATTTTCTATGGGTTTTATTTTTGGCCAATCAATACACCAAATTTCATAGGGATCGAAACAACGGAAATCCATAACTTTGGTGTTTGTAAAGTTAGGAAGTTGGGATTTTCTATGGGTTTTATTTTTGGCCAATCAATACGACCTACTAAATTTCATAAGGATCGGCTGACTATATCCATATAACTGAACAATCGGAAATGCCATTATTTTGGTGTTCGTAAAGTTAGGAAGTTGGGATTTTCTATGGGTTTTATTTTTGGCCAATCAATCCAACCTACCAAATTTCATAGGGATCGGCTGACTATATCCTATAGCTGACGATATAACTGAACGATCGCAAATGCCATAACTTTGGTGTTCGTAAAGTTAGGAAGTTGGGATTTTCTATGGGTTTTATTTTTGGCCAATCAATCCGACCTACCAAATTTCATAGGGATCGGCTGACTATATCCTATAGCTGCCATATAACTGAACGATCGGAAATGCCATAACTTTGGTGTTTGTAAAGTTAGGAAGTTGGGATTTTCTATGGGTTTTATTTTTGGCCAATCAATACGATCTACCAAATTTCATAAGTATCGCCTGATCGGAAATGCCATAACTTTGGTGTTTGTAAGGTTCGGAAGTTGGGATTTTCTATGGGTTTAATTTTTGGCCAATCAATCCGACATACCAAATTTCATTGGAATCGGCTGACTATATCCATATAACTAAACAATCGGAAATGCCATAACTTTGGTGTTTGTAAAGTTAGGAAGTTGGGATTTTCTATGGGTTTTATTTTTGGCCAATCAATACGACCTACCAAATTTCATAGGGATCGGCTGACTATATCCTATAGCTGCGATATAACTGAACGATCGGAAATGCCATAACTTTGGTGTTCGTAAAGTTAGGAAGTTGGGATTTTCTATGGGTTTTATTTTTGGCCAATCAATACGATCTACCAAATTTCAAAAGGATCGGCTGACTATATCCATATAACTGAACAATCGGAAATGTTATAACTTTGGTGTTCGTAAAGTTAGGAAGTTGGGATTTTCTATGGGTTTTATTTTTGGCCAATCAATACGACCTACCAAATTTCATAGGGATCGGTGACTATATCCTATATACACTGAACGATCGGAAATCCATAACTTTGGTGTTCGTAAAGTTAGGAAGTTGGGATTTTCTATGGGTTTTTATTTTTGGCCAATCAATACGACCTACCAAATTTCATAAGGATCGGCTGACTATATCTATATAACTGAACAATCGGAAATGCCATCATTTTGGTGTTCGTAAAGTTAGGAAGTTGGGATTTTCTATGGGTTTTATTTTTGGCCAATCAATCCAACCTACCAAATTTCATAGGGATCGGCTGACTATATCCTATAGCTGCGATATAACTGAACGATCGCAAATGCCATAACTTTGGTGTTCGTAAAGTTAGGAAGTTGGGATTTTTTATGGCTTTTATTTTTGGCCTATCAATCCGACCTACCAAATTTCATAGGGATCGGCTGACTATATCCTATAGCTGTCATATAACTGAACGATCGGAAATGCCATAACTTTGGTGTTTGTAAAGTTAGGAAGTTGGGATTTTCTATGGGTTTTATTTTTGGCCAATCAATACGATCTACCAAATTTCATAAGTATCGCCTGATCGGAAATGCCATAACTTTGGTGTTTGTAAGGTTCGGAAGTTGGGATTTTCTATGGGTTTAATTTTTGGCCAATCAATCCGACATACCAAATTTCATTGGAATCGGCTGACTATATCCATATAACTAAACAATCGGAAATGCCATAACTTTGGTGTTTGTAAAGTTAGGAAGTTGGGATTTTCTATGGGTTTTATTTTTGGCCAATCAATACGACCTACCAAATTTCATAGGGATCGGCTGACTATATCCTATAGCTGCCATATAACTGAACGATCGGAAATGCCATAACTTTGGTGTTCGTAAAGTTAGGAAGTTGGGATTTTCTATGGGTTTTATTTTTGGCCAATCAATACGATCTACAAAATTTCATAAGGATTGGCTGAAATCGGAAATGCCATAACTTTGGTGTTCGTAAAGTTAGGAAGTTGGGATTTTCTATGGGTTTTATTTTTGGCCAATCAATACGACCTACTAAATTTCATAGGGATCGGCTGACTATATCCATATAACTGAACAATCGGAAATGCCATTATTTTGGTGTTCGTAAAGTTAGGAAGTTGGGATTTTCTATGGGTTTTATTTTTGGCCAATCAATCCAACCTACCAAATTTCATAGGGATCGGCTGACTATATCCTATAGCTGCCATATAACTGAACGATCGCAAATGCCATAACTTTGGTGTTCGTAAAGTTAGGAAGTTGGGATTTTCTATGGGTTTTATTTTTGGCCAATCAATCGACCTACCAAATTTCATAGGGATCGGCTGACTATATCCTATAGCTGCCATATAACTGAACGATCGCAAATGCCATAACTTTGGTGTTCGTAAAGTTAGGAAGTTGGGATTTTCTATGGGTTTTATTTTTGGCCAATCAATCCGACATACCAAATTTCATAGGAATCGGCTGACTATATCCATATAACTAAACAATCGGAAATGCCATAACTTTGGTGTTCGTAAAGTTAGGAAGTTGGGATTTTCTATGGGTTTTATTTTTGGCCAATCAATACGACCTACTAAATTTCATAAGGATCGGCTGACTATATCCATATAACTGAACAATCGGAAATGCCATTATTTTGGTGTTCGTAAAGTTAGGAAGTTGGGATTTTCTATGGGTTTTATTTTTGGCCAATCAATCCGACCTACCAAATTTCATAGGGATCGGCTGACTATATCCTATAGCTGCCATATAACTGAACGATCGCAAATGCCATAACTTTGGTGTTCGTAAAGTTAGGAAGTTGGGATTTTCTATGGGTTTTATTTTGGCCAATCAATACGACCTACCAAATTTCATAGGGATCGGCTGACTATATCCTATAGCTGCCATATAACTAAACGATCGCAAATGCCATAACTTTGGTGTTCGTAAAGTTAGGAAGTTGGGATTTTCTATGGGTTTTATTTTTGGCCAATCAATCCGACATACCAAATTTCATAGGGAATCGGCTGACTATATCCATATAACTAAACAATCGGAAATGCCATAACTTTGGTGTTCGTAAAGTTAGGAAGTTGGGATTTTCTATGGGTTTTATTTTTGGCCAATCAATCCGACCTACCAAATTTCATAGGGATCGGCTGACTATATCCTATAGCTGCCATATAACTGAACGATCGGAAATGCCATAACTTTGGTGTTTGTAAAGTTAGGAAGTTGGGATTTTCTATGGGTTTTATTTTTGGCCAATCAATACGATCTACCAAATTTCAAAAGGATCGGCTGACTATATCCATATAACTGAACAATCGGAAATGTTATAACTTTGGTGTTCGTAAAGTTAGGAAGTTGGGATTTTCTATGGGTTTTATTTTTGGCCAATCAATATGATCTACCAAATTTCATAAAGATTGGCTGTTCGGAAATGGCTGACTATATCCATATAACTGAACAATCGGAAATGTTATAACTTTGGTGTTCGTAAAGTTAGGAAGTTGGGATTTTCTATGGCTTTTATTTTTGGCCTATCAATCCGACCTACCAAATTTCATAGGGATCGGCTGACTATATCCTATAGCTGTCATATAACTGAACGATCGGAAATGCCATAACTTTGGTGTTTGTAAAGTTAGGAAGTTGGGATTTTTAATGGGTTTTATTTTTGGCCAATCAATACGATCTACCAAATTTCATAAGTATCGCCTGATCGGAAATGCCATAACTTTGGTGTTTGTAAGGTTCGGAAGTTGGGATTTTCTATGGGTTTAATTTTTGGCCAATTAATCCGACATACCAAATTTCATTGGAATCGGCTGACTATATCCATATAACTAAACAATCGGAAATGCCATAACTTTGGTGTTTGTAAAGTTAGGAAGTTGGGATTTTCTATGGGTTTTATTTTTGGCCAATCAATACGACCTACCAAATTTCATAGGGATCGGCTGACTATGTCCTATAGCTGCCATATAACTGAACGATCGGAAATGCCATAACTTTGGTGTTCGTAAAGTTAGGAAGTTGGGATTTTCTATGGGTTTTATTTTTGGCCAATCAATACGATCTACAAAATTTCATAAGGATTGGCTGATCGGAAATGCCATAACTTTGGTGTTCGTAAAGTTAGGAAGTTGGGATTTTCTATGGGTTTTATTTTTGGCCAATCAATACGACCTACTAAATTTCATAAGGATCGGCTGACTATATCCATATAACTGAACAATCGGAAATGCCATCATTTTGGTGTTCGTAAAGTTAGGAAGTTGGGATTTTCTATGGGTTTTATTTTTTGGCCAGTCAATCCGACTTACCAATTTTTATAGGGATCGGCTGACTATATCCTATAGCTGCCATATAACTGAACCATCGGAAATGCCATAACTTTGGTGTTTGTAAAGTTAGGAAGTTGGGATTTTCTATGGGTTTTATTTTTGGCCAATCAATACGATCTACCAAATTTCATAAGGATCGGCTGACTATATCCATATAACTGAACAATCGGATATGTTATATCTTTGGTGTTCGTAAAGTTAGGAAGTTGGGATTTTCTATGGGTTTTATTTTTGGCCAATCAATCCGACCTACCAAATTTCATAGGGATCGGCTGACTATATCCTATAGCTGCCATATAACTGAACGATCGGAAATGCCATAACTTTGGTGTTTGTAAAGTTAGGAAGTTGGGATTTTCTATGGGTTTTATTTTTGGCCAATCAATACGATCTACCAAATTTCAAAAGGATCGGCTGACTATATCCATATAACTGAACAATCGGAAATGTTATAACTTTGGTGTTCGTAAAGTTAGGAAGTTGGGATTTTCTATGGGTTTTATTTTTGGCCAATCAATATGATCTACCAAATTTCATAAAGATTGGCTGTTCGGAAATGGCTGACTATATCCATATAACTGAACAATCGGAAATGTTATAACTTTGGTGTTCGTAAAGTTAGGAAGTTGGGATTTTCTATGGGTTTTATTTTTGGCCAATCAATACGACCTACCAAATTTCATAGGGATCGGCTGACTATATCCTATAGCTGCCATATAACTGAACGATCGGAAATGCCATAACTTTGGTGTTCGTAAAGTTAGGAAGTTGGGATTTTCTATGGGTTTTATTTTTGGCCAATCAATACGATCTACCAAATTTCATAAGTATCGCCTGATCGGATATGCCATAACTTTGGTGTTTGTAAGGTTCGGAAGTTGGGATTTTCTATGGGTTTAATTTTTTGGCAATCAATCCGACATACCAAATTGCATAGGGAACGGCTGACTATATCCATATAACTAAACAATCGGAAATGCCATAACTTTGGTGTTTGTAAAGTTAGGAAGTTGGGATTTTCTATGGGTTTTATTTTTGGCCAATCAATACGACCTACCAAATTTCATAGGGATCGGCTGACTATATCCTATAGCTGCCATATAACTGAACGATCGGAAATGCCATAACTTTGGTGTTCGTAAAGTTAGGAAGTTGGGCTTTTCTATGGGTTTTATTTTTGGCCAATCAATACGATCTACAAAATTTCATAAGGATTGGCTGAATCGGAAATGCCATAACTTTGGTGTTCGTAAAGTTAGGAAGTTGGGATTTTCTATGGGTTTATTTTTGGCCAATCAATCCGACATACCAAATTGCATAGGGAACGGCTGACTATATCCATATAACTAAACAATCGGAAATGCCATAACTTTGGTGTTTGTAAAGTTAGGAAGTTGGGATTTTCTATGGGTTTTATTTTTGGCCAATCAATACGACCTACCAAATTTCATAGGGATCGGCTGACTATATCCATATAACTGAACAATCGGAAATGCCATAACTTTGGTGTTTGTAAAGTTAGGAAGTTGGGATTTTCTATGGGTTTTATTTTTGGCCAATCAATACGACCTACCAAATTTTATTTTTTTTTTTTTTGTTTTTTTTTTTTTTTTTTTAATAACCCATACCAAATTTCAAAGGAAACGGGTTACTTATCCAAATAGTAAAATGTTTTTTTTTTTTTTTTTTTTTTTGGGGGTTTTGGTTTTTTTTTTTTTTTTTTTTTTTTTTAATTTACCCCAATATACAAATTTTTTAAGTTTGTTTTTGTTTATTTCTATAGTTAAATTTTTATGTTTTAATTGTTGAGTCGAATTAATGTCCCGTCGATAGACTTAGGACAACGCTTGAGTACAAACACACGAAGTTGAAGTTTACGTATTTATTTGATGGATCTCAGCTTAAGACTAAAAACTGGTGACAAAAATATTTCTTGTGCTGCCCTTTGTTTACATTAGTTTGGGAGCGAGAGCGCCCGTTTGGGATATTGGTTGTACATAAGTTTGAGAGCGAGAGCGCCCGTTTGGGATATTGGTTGTACATAAGTTTGAGAGCGAGAGCGCCCGTTTGGGATATTGGTTGTACATAAGTTTGAGAGCGAGAGTGCCACTCAGGGAGCGGGGCTTAGTCATTGCAATAATTGTTTATGTTATTGAGGAGCAGCATCGCCTGCTCCGGATGTGGATTGTTTACATTGATTCAGCGTGGGATCGCTTACACTGCATATTCTTATTTCTTGGTATGTGAATATGTGAATATGTCACTTTTCAGCGTGGGATCGCTTACACTGCATATTCTTATTTCTTGGTATGTGAATATGTGAATATGTCACTTCCCTCCCCTTAAAAAGGGTTGCTTATGCTTGGGCTGGCATTTCAGGGTACAATGCAGGCAACTCGTTTTGTGCCGGTTCTATTTTTTGTTGTGGTTTTTGATTATTTTTTGCTTGTTTTCTAATTTTTGTATATAAAAAGGTAAGTGGATTTAGTGTACAAAATTTTGATAGGAGAAGAAAAATAATAAGAACAATAACTACTAATGTTATAATTACGTAAAGTGTGGTATTATTTTCTGAAATTAGGTTTAAAACGTCATTATGTTCTACTATCTTTATCTTGGTTACATTAATCGGTGAATACAATGCTGTTAAATCAAATTCTGGACTTAACGAATTTTCGCTTAAAATAACATTTCCAATCTTAACTCTACATTGTTTTATTCTAATAATTTTGCTTCCATTTATTTTTATTTCGCCATTTAATTCTTGACAATTTTGTTCGATTGTAGTTTCAGGTAGATTCCATGTAAGTATAATATTTGGTTCAATGTATTGAATCATTTCTTTTGAAAGAGTTGGTATAAAATTACAAATTGGATTTTTGCGCTTAATTATATTTTTAATGCATTCATTATTAACTTCTTTATTGTCTTGATTATAAATTTTATTCTCATCTTCAAAATATGATTGTTGATCTGAATAGTCTAACTGATACCCATTATGGTCGGGATAAGGAATTATTTTAATGGTGTTAATGATTTTGTGGTTAATAGGGATATGTGAAATAAGTAGTAATTCGTTATTTTTGTGGTCAATCCAAGTTGATGTTTTGATTAAAAGTATATTTTGGTTGTTAATGCATTCTAGTTTGTCGTAATTGAGTAACTTTGGATTAAAAAGTCCAAGACGTGAAAGTTGCATGCCCATTTCTATGTCTTCAATGTACTCAATAAATTGCATGAGTTCATAAACAAGTGTGTCAATACTATTGCGGTTATTTTCGTAGTTAGTAAGTTTCTCCAGTCCTTCATTCACAAACTTTACGACATCATTTAATTTATGAAGTTGAATTGAATTTTCTGCAATTATATCTATTTTTTTGTTTATTTTTACCCTATCATTTTCATCAAGTGTGCCAAATAGAAATTTAAAAGATGAACCAATTATGTCAAATAGTCCCCGTTTCTGCCTATTTTGCTGATGAATATTTATACCATTTAATTCTTTCAATAGTTTGTTGTACAAATATTTCATTCTGGGCGAATTTGTGATTTTTTACCAAAAGATTCAGTGATAATATTGATTTCCGTTAAATTAATTCTTAAACAGTGATGTTCATACACTACCGGTATTTGAATTGGAATGCTTGAGAAAAGTAAATAGCCAAGGTCGGAATCTGGGTTGGTTATTTGAATTTGTTGAGTGTGGCCCGTGGTGAATAATAGAAACAACATCATTGTACAGAAGGTTCCTGTGGAAGTTTAACGGCATTAGTTTTCTTTTGTTTCTTAAATTGTGTTTTGTAGTATTGGGTTTCTCTATTTCGATTAGTAATTTTGTAATGGTCTTCGTCTATTTGTTCTACATTTTTATTTGCCTTAAATGGATTTTCTAATTTTCCCTTTTGAAGTGGACCTTTTCTGTATCTAGTGTCAATGTTAAATTCCTGTCGATCTTCATTTATTTTATCTATTTTCCTTTCTTTAATATTTTGAGTGTCTAATATTGGGTGCCCAGCGTATAAGAATATTTGAGCAGGTGTTTGTCCAGTGGTGTCATGTTTTATTTTATGGTTGTATGTGTAAAGAATTGTCTCTATCTTGCTTAATTTTATTTCTTCATCATCGGATGAGTTGATTATTCGGATTTTTTCATTTATTGTCTTATGTAGTCTTTCAACGTCTGCTACACCGTTTTTTGCCGTGTTGAGTTGTAATTCAATTCCTTCTGCTTCAAGCCATCGCTTTAAAGTCAGGCTGGTAAAAGCTCCGTCTTTGTCTGCCTTTAGTAATTTGGGTTTACCTAACTGATTAAAAATGCGCATTAGCGCGTTCCTGCATTCTATCCAATCCTTTGTTTTAATATGTTCAAGTGTTGCGAATTTAGAATAAATGTCAATGCAACTGATGTAATGTTTTCCCTCAGATGAATAAATATCTACCACAAATTTGTCTCGACAATGTTCAGGGTTGGGTGTGATTTTAAAAGGCATTTTGGTATTTCTGTGTTCTGTTTTAGCCAAATTGCATATGTTGCATTCATTTATTATATTTTGAATTAATAGTTGGCTATTTGGAAAGAAGTGATTTTCTTTGAATAATTTAGTCATTTTCTGTATACCTGGATGTAAAAGTTTTTCATGTGATTGAAGTATAATTTCTTTGAATTCGGCGTATGAACAAACATTCTTTAATAGGTAGAGGCTGCGAATTACTTTAGTGTAAGTGGTATTAATAATTTCTCTGTATGCTCTTTGAATGATTTCAAAATCTACATCGTTTTCGATATAAATGGTAATGTTTCTATGAATAAAATGATCAAGTAAAATCTGTTTGGCCTTTTCGAGTGTCATTACATTATATTGGATTGTGGTAATGGAGTTACCGAATATTGTTGAATGCTTTACTTTATTTGTATCGGATTTAATGAAAATTATTTGTTTTTTGAAATAGTTTATTGGTTTTTCTGTTAAATGAATTAGGTTACTATTATCTTCTTCTGCACTATGTTGAGTAACTTCACTGTGATGATTTTCTTCAATTTTAATTCTTGATAAAGCATCAGCAACTGAATTTTCTTTTCCTTTAATATAGTCGATTTTAAATTGGTATTCGTTTAACTTGGCTCTCCATCTTTGTAACTTGGCATTCGGTTCTTTTAAGGTATGCAGCCATCTAAGAGGTTGATGGTCACTAGCAATGAGAAAATGTCGTCCTAGTAAATAATGTCGAAATGTTTTTGTGGCCCAAACTATGGCGAGTAATTCTTTTTCGATAGCACTGTAATTTAATTCATGTTCATTAAGTGTTCTGCTAATAAAGGATATAGGATGACAGTTTTGAGAAAGTACGGCCCCAAGGGCTAAATTACTGGCATCTGTGGTTAAAGTGAATTTTTTTTCAAAATCGGGTAATTGGAGAATTGGTTATCTAATTATTAAAGCTTTAAGTTTTTTGAATGCTTCTATGTAGTCGAGAGTTTGTGTATCTATCTTTGCTCCTTTTTTAGACATTTGCTCATTGCTTTTGCTATGTCTGCGTAGTTTGGAATAAATTTGCGATAATAACCGGTTAATCCAAGAAAAGCTCTGATCTCTTTTACATTTGTTGGAATTGGATATGAAACTATGGTTTTATCTTTAAGGGGGTTTGGTTTTATGCAATTAGGGGTTACGATGTGAACAAGAAAGCTAGCATTTTTTAAAATAATTCTCATTTATTTAACTGCAATTTTAAATTGGCTTCTGCAAGTTTGGAAAAACTAGTTGTAATGAATTTAAATGTTCTGTAAGGGATGTGGAAAAAATTATAATATCGTCTAAATACACTAAACAGTGTTTATTGAGCAACGGTCGAAGGATATTATTCATGCACCGTTGAAAAGTAGCGGGTGCATTTCTAAGGCCAAATGGCATTCGAAGGTATTCGTAATGACCGCTTTTAGTGGAAAATGCAGTTTTAGATATTGAATCTGGGTCCATTTCTATTTGATGAAATCCCTTTGCCAAATCGATAGTTGTAAAATATTGGCATTTTCCTAGTTTACCAAGGATTTCGTCCATGTTTGGTATAGGATATCTGTCGGGAATAGTTATTTCATTGAGCTTCCTATAGTCAATTACTACTCTATACTTAATTTTACCAGAAGCATCCGTTTTTTTGGGTACTACCCAGGTAGGACTATTGTATGGTGAATTACTTTCCCTAATTAATCCTTGATTAAGCATTTCCTGCACTTGGTTATCGACTTCAATTTCATGCGCTTGAGCAAGTGGGTACTGTTTTGAATAAATTGGGGAGTTATGTGTTGTATTTAGTACGTGTTTAATGGTATTTGTAAATGTTAAATTGTCTCCTTCTTCATATTGAAGATTTTTGAATTTATTTAATAAACTTTTCAACCTTAAAGTTTCCTCCTGATTAAGGTGATCTAATCGAAACAATCCAAATTCTAATTTTTTTATTGATTCCTGTGGTGATTTTTTAATTGGTTCTAGTTCCTTTTGGATATAAAAATTTTGGTCTTTTTCTGATTTTGAGGTTATTAATTTGTATGTTTTATCAAAAAGAGTAACTGTGCTATTTTTGTAATTTATAATTGATTGTGCATTTTTTAACAATTTTCTGCCAATCAGTATATCATAATTATTAGAAAAACTGTGTACATAAAATGGTTCATTTGTTTTAAAAATACTATTGCTGGGTAACATAATTACGTTGTTCAATGTAATAGGACCATTTGATGTCAAAACTTCACATTTAGTATTTTGAATAGGAAGACAAAATATATTTTTATTGATCATATTTATTGTGGATCCTGTGTCTATAAGGCAATTGTATGTGCAACCTTTGTATGCTATTTCTATGTATTGGTGTAGTCCGGGGCTGTTAACCGAAAATTTTCATTTGTCTCTGAGCTATTTGGATTTTGTTCATCTTTATTTTGGGTGGATTGTACCTGTTGTTGCCCTTCATTAATCAACCCATGGTATTGATTTTGGTCATAATACTGTTGTTCATAATAATTAGGTTGTATTTCTTCGTATTCGTGCGCGTCTTGAAATCTCAGTTCGTCAATAGACATTTTGGTTTGATCACTGTCCGATGGTCTTAGTCGTTTGGTAACCGGGAAGTTAGTATTTTTAGATGTGGAGGGTTGTTGATGTTGAGGGAATTTATTTCCTTTAAAATATGCTGTTTGAGGATTTTGAACTTTATTGGAAAATTGTGGGAAAGGATTTTTGTGAGTAAATGGTTGCGAGTTCATGTATTGGTTGGGTCCGATATAATTTGGTGCGTGCCACATAGCTTGGTTGTTAGGCATCTGCTGTGTATAGGTGGGTCTAAATGATGGCATGTATTGATTAAAATTAGGTTGGAATGGCTGAGAATATTGTGGGTAACTTGGTCGATATTGGGTTTGGGTATTTGTATTGAATTTGAGTGGTTTAGAATTCTGATTAGGGTTTGAGTTTTTATTTCGGTTTTCTGGATTTTTATTTAATTCAAAATTAATATGTTCTTCATATATTCCCTCATTTTGTGCAATAGTAATTAACGATCTTAAGTCTGCAATATCATGATGAACCAAAATTGTGAATAATTGTATTGGTAATTTTCTGATCAATATTTTAATGGAATCTTTAATCGCCTGAACATAAATAAGAAAATCTGGTTGGTTACCTTCCAGATGCAATTTCGAAATCAGCACTTGACGTCGTCTTTCTGCTTCCTCGCAGAATGCTCTCAGATTTCCTTTGTAAGGTGTCTCCCTGAAGTTCTCCAGTAGTTTGTAGTTCGGTGTTTGGGGTTTAAATTCTGCAACTAGTCTCGATCTAAGGGTAGGCCAATCTTCAATGTTCGGAAGGCCCAATGATCGTGTTACGTGTCCGTCCAAGTTTCTTTCGATGGCTCCAAGAAGAATCCTCTGTTGTCGCACATCATTAGTTGGGTAGAGTGAAATTACATAGTCCACTCTGCTGACGAAGGTGTAGAGAGTTTCTGGATCACCCTTAAATGGCATGATGTCTTTTAGCTGTCGACGAGCTTCAGCAAGGTTGTTGTCGCTTAGCGTAACGATTTGGGGTGCGGCGATAATTGGTTGTGCCATTGTTAAAGTACAAAAATTTTTTTTTTTTTTGTTATGGTAAAATTTTGTTTTTGTTTATTTGATTTCACTTATTAAAGTTTAAGTGTTTGTTTAATTTTAATTATTCTTAAAATTTATATGTTGTTATTAACTGTTAGGTGCCTTTGGACTTATTGGGTTTTTTGTTTTATTTTATTTTCGATTTCACTTATTAAGGTTTAAGTGTTTGTTTAATTTTAACTTTTCTTAAAATTTATTTTTTATTAACTGTTAGGTGCCTTTGGACTTATTGTGTTTTTTTGTTGTATTTCTATTCTTCCACTTTTGTTGGACAACCGAATTGGAATTATAATCCAAGTTGAAGGATTTTGAAATGGGTTGCGTAATTATTATTCGAGAACTGAATTATAAAATTTAATTTATTTTCCACTCGAGGTTCTTTTTTTCGGATACTTTTGTATCCTACCGACTGCGCCAGTAAAATGTTTATGTTTTAATTGTTGAGTCGAATTAATGTCCCGTCGATAGACTTAGGACAACGCTTGAGTACAAACACACGAAGTTGAAGTTTACGTATTTATTTGATGGATCTCAGCTTAAGACTAAAAACTGGTGACAAAAATATTTCTTGTGCTGCCCTTTGTTTACATTAGTTTGGGAGCGAGAGCGCCCGTTTGGGATATTGGTTGTACATAAGTTTGAGAGCGAGAGCGCCCGTTTGGGATATTGGTTGTACATAAGTTTGAGAGCGAGAGCGCCCGTTTGGGATATTGGTTGTACATAAGTTTGAGAGCGAGAGTGCCACTTAGGGAGCGGGGCTTAGTCATTGCAATAATTGTTTATGTTATTGAGGAGCAGCATCGCCTGCTCCGGATGTGGATTGTTTACATTGATTCAGCGTGGGATCGCTTACACTGCATATTCTTATTTCTTGGTATGTGAATATGTGAATATGTCACTTTTCAGCGTGGGATCGCTTACACTGCATATTCTTATTTCTTGGTATGTGAATATGTGAATATGTCACTATATAACTAAACAATCGGAAATGCCATAACTTTGGTGTTTGTAAAGTTAGGAAGTTGGGATTTTCTATGGGTTTTATTTTTGGCCAATCAATACGACCTACCAAATTTCATAGGGATCGGCTGACTATGTCCTATAGCTGCCATATAACTGAACGATCGGAAATGCCATAACTTTGTGAAAGTTAGGAAGTTGGGATTTTCTGTGGGTTTTATTTTTGGCCAATCAATACGACCTACCAAATTTCATAGGAATAGGCTTTAAATTTTTTTTTGTAATTAGGAATATGTGGATTTTCTATGGGTTTTATTTTTGGCCCATCAATACGATCTACAAAATTTCATAATGATTGGCTGATCGGAAATGCCATAACTTTGGTGTTCGTAAAGTTAGGAAGTTGGGATTTTCTATGGGTTTTATTTTTGGCCAATCAATACGACCTACTAAATTTCATAAGGATCGGCTGACTATATCCATATAACTGAACAATCGGAAATGCCATCATTTTGGTGTTCGTAAAGTTAGGAAGTTGGGATTTTCTATGGGTTTTATTTTTGGCCAGTCAATCCGACTTACCAATTTTTATAGGGATCGGCTGACTATATCCTATAGCTGCCATATAACTGAACGATCGGAAATGCCATAACTTTGGTGTTTGTAAAGTTAGGAAGTTGGGATTTTCTATGGGTTTTATTTTTGGCCAATCAATACGATCTACCAAATTTCATAAGGATCGGCTGACTATATCCATATAACTGAACAATCGGATATGTTATATCTTTGGTGTTCGTAAAGTTAGGAAGTTGGGATTTTCTATGGGTTTTATTTTTGGCCAATCAATCCGACCTACCAAATTTCATAGGGATCGGCTGACTATATCCTATAGCTGCCATATAACTGAACGATCGGAAATGCCATAACTTTGGTGTTTGTAAAGTTAGGAAGTTGGGATTTTCTATGGGTTTTATTTTTGGCCAATCAATACGATCTACCAAATTTCAAAAGGATCGGCTGACTATATCCATATAACTGAACAATCGGAAATGTTATAACTTTGGTGTTCGTAAAGTTAGGAAGTTGGGATTTTCTATGGGTTTTATTTTTGGCCAATCAATATGATCTACCAAATTTCATAAAGATTGGCTGTTCGGAAATGGCTGACTATATCCATATAACTGAACAATCGGAAATGTTATAACTTTGGTGTTCGTAAAGTTAGGAAGTTGGGATTTTCTATGGGTTTTATTTTTGGCCAATCAATACGACCTACCAAATTTCATAGGGATCGGCTGACTATATCCTATAGCTGCCATATAACTGAACGATCGGAAATGCCATAACTTTGGTGTTCGTAAAGTTAGGAAGTTGGGATTTTCTATGGGTTTTATTTCTGGCCAATCAATACGATCTACCAAATTTCATAAGTATCGCCTGATCGGATATGCCATAACTTTGGTGTTTGTAAGGTTCGGAAGTTGGGATTTTCTATGGGTTTAATTTTTGGGCAATCAATCCGACATACCAAATTTCATAGGGAACGGCTGACTATATCCATATAACTGAACAATCGGAAATGTCATAACTTTGGTGTTCGTAAAGTTAGGAAGTTGGGATTTTCTATGGGTTTTATTTTTGGCCAATCAATACGACCTACCAAATTTCATAGGGATCGGCTGACTATATCCTATAGCTGCCATATAACTGAACGATCGGAAATGCCATAACTTTGGTGTTCGTAAAGTTAGGAAGTTGGGATTTTCTATGGGTTTTATTTCTGGCCAATCAATACGATCTACCAAATTTCATAAGTATCGCCTGATCGGATATGCCATAACTTTGGTGTTTGTAAAGTTCGGAAGTTGGGATTTTCTATGGGTTTAATTTTTGGGCAATCAATCCGACATACCAAATTTCATAGGGAACGGCTGACTATATCCATATAACTAAACAATCGGAAATGCCATAACTTTGGTGTTTTTAAAGTTAGGAAGTTGGGATTTTCTATGGGTTTTATTTTTGGCCAATCAATACGACCTACCAAATTTCATAGGGATCGGCTGACTATATCCTAGAGCTGCCATATAACTGAACGATCGGAAATGCCATAACTTTGGTGTTCGTAAAGTTAGGAAGTTGGGATTTTCTATGGGTTTTATTTTTGGCCAATCAATACGATCTACAAAATTTCATAAGGATTGGCTGATCGGAAATGCCATAACTTTGGTGTTCGTAAAGTTAGGAAGTTGGGATTTTCTATGGGTTTATTTTTGGCCAATCAATCCGACATACCAAATTTCATAGGAATCGGCTGACTATATCCGTATAACTAAACAATCGGAAATGCCATAACTTTGGTGTTTGTAAAGTTAGGAAGTTGGGATTTTCTATGGGTTTTACTTTTGGCCAATCAATCCGACATACCAAATTTCATAGGGAACGGCTGACTATATCCATATAACTGAACAATCGGAAATGTTATAACTTTGGTGTTCGTAAAGTTAGGAAGTTGGGATTTTCTATGGGTTTTATTTTTGGCCAATCAATACGACCTACCAAATTTCATAGGGATCGGCTGACTATATCCTATAGCTGCCATATAACTGAACGATCGGAAATGCCATAACTTTGGTGTTCGTAAAGTTAGGAAGTTGGGATTTTCTATGGGTTTTATTTCTGGCCAATCAATACGATCTACCAAATTTCATAAGTATCGCCTGATCGGATATGCCATAACTTTGGTGTTTGTAAGGTTCGGAAGTTGGGATTTTCTATGGGTTTAATTTTTGGGCAATCAATCCGACATACCAAATTTCATAGGGAACGGCTGACTATATCCATATAACTAAACAATCGGAAATGCCATAACTTTGGTGTTTGTAAAGTTAGGAAGTTGGGATTTTCTATGGGTTTTATTTTTGGCCAATCAATACGACCTACCAAATTTCATAGGGATCGGCTGACTATATCCTATAGCTGCCATATAACTGAACGATCGGAAATGCCATAACTTTGGTGTTCGTAAAGTTAGGAAGTTGGGATTTTCTATGGGTTTTATTTTTGGCCAATCAATACGATCTACAAAATTTCATAAGGATTGGCTGATCGGAAATGCCATAACTTTGGTGTTCGTAAAGTTAGGAAGTTGGGATTTTCTATGGGTTTATTTTTGGCCAATCAATCCGACATACCAAATTTCATAGGAATCGGCTGACTATATCCGTATAACTAAACAATCGGAAATGCCATAACTTTGGTGTTTGTAAAGTTAGGAAGTTGGGATTTTCTATGGGTTTTACTTTTGGCCAATCAATACGACCTACCAAATTTCATAGGAATCGGCTGACTATATCCATATAACTAAACAATCGGAAATGCCATAACTTTGGTGTTTGTAAAGTTAGGAAGTTGGTATTTTCTATGGGTTTTATTTTTGGCCAATCAATACGACCTACCAAATTTCATAGGGATCGGCTGACTATATCCTATAGCTGCCATATAACTGAACGATCGGAAATGCCATAACTTTGGTGTTCGTAAAGTTAGGAAGTTGGGATTTTCTATGGGTTTTATTTTTGGCCAATCAATACGACCTACCAAATTTCATAAGGATCGGCCTGATCGGAAATGCCATAACTTTGATGTTTGTAAAGTTAGGAAGTTGGGATTTTCTATGGGTTTAATTTTTGGGCAATCAATCCGACATACCAAATTTCATAGGGAACGGCTGACTATATCCATATAACTAAACAATCGGAAATGCCATAACTTTGGTGTTTGTAAAGTTAGGAAGTTGGGATTTTCTATGGGTTTTATTTTTGGCCAATCAATACGACCTACCAAATTTCATAGGGATCGGCTGACTATATCCTATAGCTGCCATATAACTGAACGATCGGAAATGCCATAACTTTGGTGTTCGTAAAGTTAGGAAGTTGGGATTTTCTATGGGTTTTATTTTTGGCCAATCAATACGATCTACAAAATTTCATAAGGATTGGCTGATCGGAAATGCCATAACTTTGGTGTTCGTAAAGTTAGGAAGTTGGGATTTTCTATGGGTTTAATTTTTGGCCAATTAATCCGACATACCAAATTTCATTGGAATCGGCTGACTATATCCATATAACTAAACAATCGGAAATGCCATAACTTTGGTGTTTGTAAAGTTAGGAAGTTGGGATTTTCTATGGGTTTTATTTTTGGCCAATCAATACGACCTACCAAATTTCATAGGGATCGGCTGACTATGTCCTATAGCTGCCATATAACTGAACGATCGGAAATGCCATAACTTTGGTGTTCGTAAAGTTAGGAAGTTGGGATTTTCTATGGGTTTTATTTTTGGCCCATCAATACGATCTACAAAATTTCATAAGGATTGGCTGATCGGAAATGCCATAACTTTGGTGTTCGTAAAGTTAGGAAGTTGGGATTTTCTATGGGTTTTATTTTTGGCCAATCAATACGACCTACTAAATTTCATAAGGATCGGCTGACTATATCCATATAACTGAACAATCGGAAATGCCATCATTTTGGTGTTCGTAAAGTTAGGAAGTTGGGATTTTCTATGGGTTTTATTTTTGGCCAGTCAATCCGACTTACCAATTTTTATAGGGATCGGCTGACTATATCCTATAGCTGCCATATAACTGAACGATCGGAAATGCCATAACTTTGGTGTTTGTAAAGTTAGGAAGTTGGGATTTTCTATGGGTTTTATTTTTGGCCAATCAATACGATCTACCAAATTTCATAAGGATCGGCTGACTATATCCATATAACTGAACAATCGGATATGTTATATCTTTGGTGTTCGTAAAGTTAGGAAGTTGGGATTTTCTATGGGTTTTATTTTTGGCCAATCAATCCGACCTACCAAATTTCATAGGGATCGGCTGACTATATCCTATAGCTGCCATATAACTGAACGATCGGAAATGCCATAACTTTGGTGTTTGTAAAGTTAGGAAGTTGGGATTTTCTATGGGTTTTATTTTTGGCCAATCAATACGATCTACCAAATTTCAAAAGGATCGGCTGACTATATCCTATAGCTGCCATATAACTGAACGATCGGAAATGCCATAACTTTGGTGTTTGTAAAGTTAGGAAGTTGGGATTTTCTATGGGTTTTATTTTTGGCCAATCAATACGATCTACCAAATTTCATAAGGATCGGCCTGATCGGAAATGCCATAACTTTGGTGTTTGTAAGGTTCGGAAGTTGGGATTTTCTATGGGTTTATTTTTGGCCAATCAATCCGACATACCAAATTTCATAGGAATCGGCTGACTATATCCGTATAACTAAACAATCGGAAATGCCATAACTTTGGTGTTTGTAAAGTTAGGAAGTTGGGATTTTCTATGGGTTTTACTTTTGGCCAATCAATACGACCTACCAAATTTCATAGGAATCGGCCGACTATATCCATATAACTAAACAATCGGAAATGCCATAACTTTGGTGTTTGTAAAGTTAGGAAGTTGGTATTTTCTATGGGTTTTATTTTTGGCCAATCAATACGACCTACCAAATTTCATAGGGATCGGCTGACTATATCCTATAGCTGCCATATAACTGAACGATCGGAAATGCCATAACTTTGGTGTTCGTAAAGTTAGGAAGTTGGGATTTTCTATGGGTTTTATTTTTGGCCAATCAATACGACCTACTAAATTTCATAAGGATCGGCTGACTATATCCATATAACTGAACAATCGGAAATGCCATCATTTTGGTGTTCGTAAAGTTAGGAAGTTGGGATTTTCTATGGGTTTTATTTTTGGCCAGTCAATCCGACCTACCAATTTTTATAGGGATCGGCTGACTATATCCTATAGCTGCCATATAACTGAACGATCGGAAATGCCATAACTTTGGTGTTCGTAAAGTTAGGAAGTTGGGATTTTCTATGGGTTTTATTTTTGGCCAATCAATACGACCTACTAAATTTCATAAGGATCGGCTGACTATATCCATATAACTGAACAATCGGAAATGCCATAATTTTGGTGTTCGTAAAGTTAGGAAGTTGGGATTTTCTATGGGTTTTATTTTTGGCCAATCAATCCGACTTACCAATTTTCATAGGGATCGGCTGACTATATCCTATAGCTGCCATATAACTGAACGATCGGAAATGCCATAACTTTGGTGTTTGTAAAGTTAGGAAGTTGGGATTTTCTATGGGTTTTATTTTTGGCCAATCAATACGATCTACCAAATTTCATAAGGATCGGCTGACTATATCCATATAACTGAACAATCGGAAATGTTATATCTTTGGTGTTCGTAAAGTTAGGAAGTTGGGATTTTCTATGGGTTTTATTTTTGGCCAATCAATCCGACCTACCAAATTTCATAGGGATCGGCTGACTATATCCTATAGCTGCCATATAACTGAACGATCGGAAATGCCATAACTTTGGTGTTTGTAAAGTTAGGAAGTTGGGATTTTCTATGGGTTTTATTTTTGGCCAATCAATACGATCTACCAAATTTCAAAAGGATCGGCTGACTATATCCATATAACTGAACAATCGGAAATGTTATAACTTTGGTGTTCGTAAAGTTAGGAAGTTGGGATTTTCTATGGGTTTTATTTTTGGCCAATCAATACGACCTACCAAATTTCATAGGGATCGGCTGACTATATCCTATAGCTGCCATATAACTGAACGATCGGAAATGCCATAACTTTGGTGTTCGTAAAGTTAGGAAGTTGGGATTTTCTATGGGTTTTATTTTTGGCCAATCAATACGATCTACCAAATTTCATAAGTATCGCCTGATCGGATATGCCATAACTTTGGTGTTTGTAAGGTTCGGTAGTTGGGATTTTTTATGGGTTTAATTTTTGGGCAATCAATCCGACATACCAAATTTCATAGGGAACGGCTGACTATATCCATATAACTAAACAATCGGAAATGCCATAACTTTGGTGTTTGTAAAGTTAGGAAGTTGGGATTTTCTATGGGTTTTATTTTTGGCCAATCAATACGACCTACCAAATTTCATAGGGATCGGCTGACTATATCCTATAGCTGCCATATAACTGAACGATCGGAAATGCCATAACTTTGGTGTTCGTAAAGTTACGAAGTTGGGATTTTCTATGGGTTTTATTTTTGGCCAATCAATACGATCTACAAAATTTCATAAGGATTGGCTGATCGGAAATGCCATAACTTTGGTGTTCGTAAAGTTAGGAAGTTGGTATTTTCTATGGGTTTATTTTTGGCCTATCAATCCGACCTACCAAATTTCATAGGGATCGGCTGACTATATCCGTATAACTAAACAATCGGAAATGCCATAACTTTGGTGTTTGTAAAGTTAGGAAGTTGGGATTTTCTATGGGTTTTATTTTTGGCCAATCAATACGACCTACCAAATTTCATAGGAATCGGCTGACTATATCCATATAACTAAACAATCGGAAATGCCATAACTTTGGTGTTTGTAAAGTTAGGAAGTTGGTATTTTCTATGGGTTTTATTTTTGGCCAATCAATACGACCTACCAAATTTCATAGGGATCGGCTGACTATATCCTATAGCTGCCATATAACTGAACGATCGGAAATGCCATAACTTTGGTGTTTGTAAAGTTAGGAAGTTGGGATTTTCTATGGGTTTTATTTTTGGCCAATCAATACGACCTACTAAATTTCATAAGGATCGGCTGACTATATCCATATAACTGAACAATCGGAAATGCCATCATTTTGGTGTTCGTAAAGTTAGGAAGTTGGGATTTTCTATGGGTTTTATTTTTGGCCAGTCAATCCGACTTACCAATTTTTATAGGGATCGGCTGACTATATCCTATAGCTGCCATATAACTGAACGATCGGAAATGCCATAACTTTGGTGTTTGTAAAGTTAGGAAGTTGGGATTTTCTATGGGTTTTATTTTTGGCCAATCAATACGACCTACCAAATTTCATAAGGATCGGCTGACTATATCCATATAACTGAACAATCGGAAATGTTATATCTTTGGTGTTCGTAAAGTTAGGAAGTTGGGATTTTCTATGGGTTTTATTTTTGGCCAATCAATCCGACCTACCAAATTTCATAGGGATCGGCTGACTATATCCTATAGCTGCCATATAACTGAACGATCGGAAATGCCATAACTTTGGTGTTTGTAAAGTTAGGAAGTTGGGATTTTCTATGGGTTTTATTTTTGGCCAATCAATACGATCTACCAAATTTCAAAAGGATCGGCTGACTATATCCATATAACTGAACAATCGGAAATGCCATAACTTTGGTGTTCGTAAAGTTAGGAAGTTGGGATTTTCTATGGGTTTTATTTTTGGCCAATCAATACGACCTACCAAATTTCATAGGGATCGGCTGACTATATCCTAAGCTCATATAACTGAACGATCGGAAATGCCATAACTTTGGTGTTCGTAAAGTTAGGAAGTTGGGATTTTCTATGGGTTTTATTTTTGGCCAATCAATACGATCTACCAAATTTCATAAGGATCGGCTGATCGGATAAAATGCCATAACTTTGGTGTTTGTAAAGTTAGGAAGTTGGGATTTTCTATGGGTTTTATTTTTGGCCAATCAATCCGACATACCAAATTTCATAGGGATCGGCTGACTATATCCATATAACTAAACAATCGGAAATGCCATAACTTTGGTGTTCGTAAAGTTAGGAAGTTGGGATTTTCTATGGGTTTTATTTTTGGCCAATCAATACGACCTACCAAATTTCATAGGGATCGGCTGACTATATCCTATAGCTGCCATATAACTGAACGATCGGAAATGCCATAACTTTTGGTGTTCGTAAAGTTAGGAAGTTGGGATTTTCTATGGGTTTTATTTTTGGCCAATCAATACGATCTACAAAATTTCATAAGGATTGGCTGATCGGAAATGCCATAACTTTGGTGTTCGTAAAGTTAGGAAGTTGGGATTTTCTATGGGTTTATTTTTGGCCAATCAATCCGACATACCAAATTTCATAGGGATCGGCTGACTATATCCGTATAACTAAACAATCGGAAATGCCATAACTTTGGTGTTTGTAAAGTTAGGAAGTTGGGATTTTCTATGGGTTTTATTTTTGGCCAATCAATACGACCTACCAAATTTCATAGGAATCGGCTGACTATATCCATATAACTAAACAATCGGAAATGCCATAACTTTGGTGTTTGTAAAGTTAGGAAGTTGGGATTTTCTATGGGTTTTATTTTTGGCCAATCAATACGACCTACCAAATTTCATAGGGATCGGCTGACTATATCCTATACCCATATAACTGAACGATCGGAAATGCCATAACTTTGGTGTTCGTAAAGTTAGGAAGTTGGGATTTTCTATGGGTTTTATTTTTGGCCAATCAATACGACCTACTAAATTTCATAAGGATCGGCTGACTATATCCATATAACTGAACAATCGGAAATGCCATTATTTTGGTGTTCGTAAAGTTAGGAAGTTGGGATTTTCTATGGGTTTTATTTTTGGCCAATCAATCCAACCCACCAAATTTCATAGGGATCGGCTGACTATATCCTATAGCGATATAACTGAACGATCGGAAATGCCATAACTTTGGTGTTCGTAAAGTTAGGAAGTTGGGATTTTCTATGGGTTTTATTTTTGGCCTATCAATCCGACCTACCAAATTTCATAGGGATCGGCTGACTATATCCTATAGCTGCCATATAACTGAACGATCGGAAATGCCATAACTTTGGTGTTTGTAAAGTTAGGAAGTTGGGATTTTCTATGGGTTTTATTTTTGGCCAATCAATACGATCTACCAAATTTCATAAGGATATCGCCTGATCGGAAATGCCATAACTTTGGTGTTTGTAAAGTTAGGAAGTTGGGATTTTCTATGGGTTTAATTTTTGGCCAATCAATCCGACATACCAAATTTCATAGGAATCGGCTGACTATATCCATATAACTAAACAATCGGAAATGCCATAACTTTGGTGTTTGTAAAGTTAGGAAGTTGGGATTTTCTATGGGTTTTATTTTTGGCCAATCAATACGACCTACCAAATTTCATAGGGATCGGCTGACTATATCCTATAGCTGCCATATAACTGAACGATCGGAAATGCCATAACTTTGGTGTTCGTAAAGTTAGGAAGTTGGGATTTTCTATGGGTTTTATTTTTGGCCAATCAATACGATCTACCAAATTTCATAAGGATTGGCTGAATCGGAAATGCCATAACTTTGGTGTTCGTAAAGTTAGGAAGTTGGGATTTTCTATGGGTTTTATTTTTGGCCAATCAATCCGACATACCAAATTTCATAGGAATCGGCTGACTATATCCATATAACTAAACAATCGGAAATGCCATAACTTTGGTGTTTGTAAAGTTAGGAAGTTGGGATTTTCTATGGGTTTTATTTTTGGCCAATCAATACGACCTACCAAATTTCATAGGGATCGGCTGACTATATCCATATAACTAAAC
Organism: Drosophila carrolli; assembly: GCA_018152295.1. NCBI lineage: Eukaryota > Metazoa > Arthropoda > Insecta > Diptera > Drosophilidae > Drosophila > Drosophila carrolli. The sequence goes on along the minus strand of JAECXJ010000055.1, from coordinate 70,436 downwards.
AATCGGAAATGCCATAACTTTGGTGTTTGTAAAGTTAGGAAGTTGGGATTTTCTATGGGTTTTATTTTTGGCCAATCAATACGACCTACCAAATTTCATAGGGATCGGCTGACTATATCCTATACCATATAACTGAACGATCGGAAATGCCATAACTTTGGTGTTTGTAAAGTTAGGAAGTTGGGATTTTCTATGGGTTTTATTTTTGGCCAATCAATACGACCTACTAAATTTCATAAGGATCGGCTGACTATATCCATATAACTGAACAATCGGAAATGCCATTATCTTTGGTGTTCGTAAAGTTAGGAAGTTGGGATTTTCTATGGGTTTTATTTTTGGCCAATCAATCCGACCCACCAAATTTCATAAGGATCGGCTGACTATATCCTATAGCTCATATAACTGAACGATCGGAAATGCCATAACTTTGGTGTTCGTAAAGTTAGGAAGTTGGGATTTTCTATGGGTTTTATTTTTGGCCAATCAATCCGACCTACCAAATTTCATAGGGATCGGCTGACTATATCCTATAGCTGCCATATAACTGAACGATCGGAAATGCCATAACTTTGGTGTTTGTAAAGTTAGGAAGTTGGGATTTTCTATGGGTTTTATTTTTGGCCAATCAATACGACCTACCAAATTTCATAAGGATCGGCTGATCGTAAAAAATGCCATAACTTTGGTGTTTGTAAAGTTAGGAAGTTGGGATTTTCTATGGGTTTAATTTTTGGCCAATCAATCCGACATACCAAATTTCATAGGGATCGGCTGACTATATCCATATAACTAAACAATCGGAAATGCCATAACTTTGGTGTTTGTAAAGTTAGGAAGTTGGGATTTTCTATGGGTTTTATTTTTGGCCAATCAATACGACCTACCAAATTTCATAGGGATCGGCTGACTATATCCTATAGCTCCATATAACTGAACGATCGGAAATGCCATAACTTTGGTGTTCGTAAAGTTAGGAAGTTGGGATTTTCTATGGGTTTTATTTTTGGCCAATCAATACGATCTACCAAATTTCATAAGGATTGGCTGATCGGAAATGCCATAACTTTGGTGTTTGTAAAGTTAGGAAGTTGGGATTTTCTATGGGTTTTATTTTTGGCCAATCAATACGACCTACCAAATTTCATAAGGATCGGCTGACTATATCCATATAACTGAACAATCGGAAATGCCATAACTTTGGTGTTTGTAAAGTTAGGAAGTTGGGATTTTCTATGGGTTTTATTTTTGGCCAATCAATCCGACCTACCAAATTTCATAGGGATCGGCTGACTATATCCATATAACTGAACAATCGGAAATGCCATAACTTTGGTGTTCGTAAAGTTAGGAAGTTGGGATTTTCTATGGGTTTTATTTTTGGCCAATCAATCCGACCTACCAAATTTCATAAGGAATCGGCTGACTATATCCATATAACTAAACAATCGGAAATGCCATAACTTTGGTGTTTGTAAAGTTAGGAAGTTGGGATTTTCTATGGGTTTTATTTTTGGCCAATCAATACGACCTACCAAATTTCATAGGGATCGGCTGACTATATCCTATAGCGCATATAACTGAACGATCGGAAATGCCATAACTTTGGTGTTCGTAAAGTTAGGAAGTTGGGATTTTCTATGGGTTTTATTTTTGGCCAATCAATACGATCTACAAAATTTCATAAGGATTGGCTGATCGGAAATGCCATAACTTTGGTGTTTGTAAAGTTAGGAAGTTGGGATTTTCTATGGGTTTTATTTTTGGCCAATCAATACGATCTACCAAATTTCATAAGGATCGGCCTGAAAATCGGAAATGCCATAACTTTGGTGTTCGTAAAGTTAGGAAGTTGGGATTTTCTATGGGTTTAATTTTTGGCCAATCAATCCGACCTACCAAATTTCATAAGGATCGGCTGACTATATCCATATAACTGAACAATCGGAAATGCCATCATTTTGGTGTTCGTAAAGTTAGGAAGTTGGGATTTTCTATGGGTTTTATTTTTGGCCAATCAATCCGACCTACCAAATTTCATATAGGGATCGGCTGACTATATCCTATAGCTATATAACTGAACGATCGGAAATGCCATAACTTTGGTGTTCGTAAAGTTAGGAAGTTGGGATTTTCTATGGGTTTTATTTTTGGCCAATCAATACGACCTACCAAATTTCATAGGGATCGGCTGACTATGTCCATAGCGCCATATAACTGAACGATCGGAAATGCCATAACTTTGGTGTTCGTAAAGTTAGGAAGTTGGGATTTTCTATGGGTTTTATTTTTGGCCAATCAATACGATCTACCAAATTTCATAAAGATGCGACTATACCATAGCTGAAATCGGAAATGCCATAACTTTGGTGTTCGTAAAGTTAGGAAGTTGGGATTTTCTATGGGTTTTATTTTTGGCCAATCAATACGATCTACCAAATTTCATAAGGATCGGCTGATCGGAAATGCCATAACTTTGGTGTTCGTAAAGTTAGGAAGTTGGGATTTTCTATGGGTTTAATTTTTGGCCAATCAATCCGACATACCAAATTTCATAAGGAATCGGCTGACTATATCCATATAACTGAACAATCGGAAATGCCATCATTTTGGTGTTCGTAAAGTTAGGAAGTTGGGATTTTCTATGGGTTTTATTTTTGGCCAGTCAATCCGACCTACCAATTTTCAGGCTGACTATATCCTATACTGCCATATAACTGAACGATCGGAAATGCCATAACTTTGGTGTTCGTAAAGTTAGGAAGTTGGGATTTTCTATGGGTTTTATTTTTGGCCAATCAATACGACCTACCAAATTTCATAAGGATCGGCTGACTATATCCATATAACTGAACAATCGGAAATGCCATAACTTTGGTGTTCGTAAAGTTAGGAAGTTGGGATTTTCTATGGGTTTTATTTTTGGCCAATCAATACGATCTACCAAATTTCATAAGGATTGGCTGATCGAAAATGCCATAACTTTGGTGTTCGTAAAGTTAGGAAGTTGGGATTTTCTATGGGTTTAATTTTTGGCCAATCAATCCGACATACCAAATTTCATAGGGATCGGCTGACTATATCCATATAACTAAACAATCGGAAATGCCATAACTTTGGTGTTTGTAAAGTTAGGAAGTTGGGATTTTCTATGGGTTTTATTTTTGGCCAATCAATACGACCTACCAAATTTCATAAGGATCGGCTGACTATATCCATATAACTGAACAATCGGAAATGCCATAACTTTGGTGTTCGTAAAGTTAGGAAGTTGGGATTTTCTATGGGTTTTATTTTTGGCCAATCAATACGACCTACCAAATTTCATAGGGATCGGCTGACTATATCCAATATAACTGAACGATCGGAAATGCCATAACTTTGGTGTTCGTAAAGTTAGGAAGTTGGGATTTTCTATGGGTTTTATTTTTGGCCAATCAATACGACCTACTAAATTTCATAAGGATCGGCTGACTATATCCATATAACTGAACAATCGGAAATGCCATAACTTTGGTGTTCGTAAAGTTAGGAAGTTGGGATTTTCTATGGGTTTTATTTTTGGCCAATCAATCCGACCCACCAAATTTCATAAGGATCGGCTGACTATATCCTATACTGATATAACTGAACGATCGGAAATGCCATAACTTTGGTGTTCGTAAAGTTAGGAAGTTGGGATTTTCTATGGGTTTTATTTTTGGCCAATCAATCCGACCTACCAAATTTCATAGGGATCGGCTGACTATATCCTATACCATATAACTGAACAATCGGAAATGCCATAACTTTGGTGTTCGTAAAGTTAGGAAGTTGGGATTTTCTATGGGTTTTATTTTTGGCCAATCAATACGACCTACCAAATTTCATAAGGATCGGCTGATCGGAAATGCCATAACTTTGGTGTTCGTAAAGTTAGGAAGTTGGGATTTTCTATGGGTTTAATTTTTGGCCAATCAATCCGACATACCAAATTTCATAGGGATCGGCTGACTATATCCATATAACTAAACAATCGGAAATGCCATAACTTTGGTGTTCGTAAAGTTAGGAAGTTGGGATTTTCTATGGGTTTTATTTTTGGCCAATCAATACGACCTACCAAATTTCATAGGGATCGGCTGACTATATCCTATACCATATAACTGAACGATCGGAAATGCCATAACTTTGGTGTTCGTAAAGTTAGGAAGTTGGGATTTTCTATGGGTTTTATTTTTGGCCAATCAATACGACCTACCAAATTTCATAAGGATTGGCTGATCGGAAATGCCATAACTTTGGTGTTCGTAAAGTTAGGAAGTTGGGATTTTCTATGGGTTTAATTTTTGGCCAATCAATCCGACATACCAAATTTCATAGGGATCGGCTGACTATATCCATATAACTAAACAATCGGAAATGCCATAACTTTGGTGTTCGTAAAGTTAGGAAGTTGGGATTTTCTATGGGTTTTATTTTTGGCCAATCAATCCGACCTACCAAATTTCATAGGGATCGGTGACTATATCCTAAGCCATATAACTGAACGATCGGAAATGCCATAACTTTGGTGTTCGTAAAGTTAGGAAGTTGGGATTTTCTATGGGTTTTATTTTTGGCCAATCAATACGACCTACTAAATTTCATAAGGATCGGCTGACTATATCCATATAACTGAACAATCGGAAATGCCATAACTTTGGTGTTCGTAAAGTTAGGAAGTTGGGATTTTCTATGGGTTTTATTTTTGGCCAATCAATCCGACCCACCAAATTTCATAAGGATCGGCTGACTATATCCAACGATATAACTGAACGATCGGAAATGCCATAACTTTGGTGTTCGTAAAGTTAGGAAGTTGGGATTTTCTATGGGTTTTATTTTTGGCCAATCAATCCGACCTACCAAATTTCATAAGGATCGGCTGACTATATCCTATACTGCCATATAACTGAACGATCGGAAATGCCATAACTTTGGTGTTCGTAAAGTTAGGAAGTTGGGATTTTCTATGGGTTTTATTTTTGGCCAATCAATACGATCTACCAAATTTCATAAGGATTGGCCTGATCGGAAATGCCATAACTTTGGTGTTCGTAAAGTTAGGAAGTTGGGATTTTCTATGGGTTTTAATTTTTGGCCAATCAATCCGACATACCAAATTTCATAGGGATCGGCTGACTATATCCATATAACTAAACAATCGGAAATGCCATAACTTTGGTGTTTGTAAAGTTAGGAAGTTGGGATTTTCTATGGGTTTTATTTTTGGCCAATCAATACGACCTACCAAATTTCATAGGGATCGGCTGACTATATCCTAAGCTGCCATATAACTGAACGATCGGAAATGCCATAACTTTGGTGTTCGTAAAGTTAGGAAGTTGGGATTTTCTATGGGTTTTATTTTTGGCCAATCAATACGACCTACTAAATTTCATAAGGATCGGCTGACTATATCCATATAACTGAACAATCGGAAATGCCATAATTTTGGTGTTCGTAAAGTTAGGAAGTTGGGATTTTCTATGGGTTTTATTTTTGGCCAATCAATACGACCTACCAAATTTCATAAGGATCGGCTGACTATATCCATATAACTGAACAATCGGAAATGCCATAACTTTGGTGTTCGTAAAGTTAGGAAGTTGGGATTTTTTTTGGGTTTTATTTTTGGCCAATCAATACGACCTACCAAATTTCATAAGGATCGGCTGACTATATCCTATAGCTGCCATATAACTGAACGATCGGAAATGCCATAACTTTGGTGTTCGTAAAGTTAGGAAGTTGGGATTTTCTATGGGTTTTATTTTTGGCCAATCAATACGATCTACCAAATTTCATAAGGATTGGCTGATCGGAAATGCCATAACTTTGGTGTTCGTAAAGTTAGGAAGTTGGGATTTTCTATGGGTTTAATTTTTGGCCAATCAATCCGACATACCAAATTTCATAGGGATCGGCTGACTATATCCATATAACTAAACAATCGGATATGTTATAACTTTGGTGTTCGTAAAGTTATGAAGTTGGGATTTTCTATGGGTTTTATTTTTGACCAGTCAATCGACCCACCAAATTTCATAAGGATCGGCTGACTATATCCATATAACTGAACAATCGGAAATGCCATAACTTTGGTGTTCGTAAAGTTAGGAAGTTGGGATTTTCTATGGGTTTTATTTTTGGCCAATCAATCCGACATACAAAATTTCATAGGGATCGGCTGACTATATCCATATAACTGAACAATCGGAAATGCCATAACTTTGGTGTTCGTAAAGTTAGGAAGTTGGGATTTTCTATGGGTTTTATTTTTGGCCAATCAATACGACCTACCAAATTTCATAAGGATCGGCTGACTATATCCATATAACTGAACAATCGGAAATGCCATAACTTTGGTGTTCGTAAAGTTAGGAAGTTGGGATTTTCTATGGGTTTTATTTTTGGCCAATCAATACGATCTACCAAATTTCATAAGGATTGGCTGATCGGAAATGCCATAACTTTGGTGTTCGTAAAGTTAGGAAGTTGGGATTTTCTATGGGTTTTATTTTTGGCCAATCAATCCGACCTACCAAATTTCATAGGGATCGGCTGACTATATCCATATAACTGAACAATCGGAAATGCCATAACTTTGGTGTTCGTAAAGTTAGGAAGTTGGGATTTTCTATGGGTTTTATTTTTGGCCAATCAATACGATCTACCAAATTTCATAAGGATTGGCCTGATCGGAAATGCCATAACTTTGGTGTTCGTAAAGTTAGGAAGTTGGGATTTTCTATGGGTTTTATTTTTGGCCAATCAATCCGACCTACCAAATTTCATAAGGATCGGCTGACTATATCCATATAACTAAACAATCGGAAATGCCATAACTTTGGTGTTCGTAAAGTTAGGAAGTTGGGATTTTCTATGGGTTTTATTTTTGGCCAATCAATACGACCTACCAAATTTCATAGGGATCGGCTGACTATATCCTATAGCGCATATAACTGAACGATCGGAAATGCCATAACTTTGGTGTTCGTAAAGTTAGGAAGTTGGGATTTTCTATGGGTTTTATTTTTGGCCAATCAATACGATCTACAAAATTTCATAAGGATTGGCTGATCGGAAATGCCATAACTTTGGTGTTCGTAAAGTTAGGAAGTTGGGATTTTCTATGGGTTTAATTTTTGGCCAATCAATCCGACATACCAAATTTCATAGGGATCGGCTGACTATATCCATATAACTAAACAATCGGAAATGCCATAACTTTGGTGTTTGTAAAGTTAGGAAGTTGGGATTTTCTATGGGTTTTATTTTTGGCCAATCAATACGACCTACCAAATTTCATAGGGATCGGCTGACTATATCCTATAGCTGCCATATAACTGAACGATCGGAAATGCCATAACTTTGGTGTTCGTAAAGTTAGGAAGTTGGGATTTTCTATGGGTTTTATTTTTGGCCAATCAATACGACCTACCAAATTTCATAAGTATCGGCTGATCGGAAATGCCATAACTTTGGTGTTTGTAAAGTTAGGAAGTTGGGATTTTCTATGGGTTTAATTTTTGGCCAATCAATCCGACATACCAAATTTCATAGGAATCGGCTGACTATATCCATATAACTAAACAATCGGAAATGCCATAACTTTGGTGTTCGTAAAGTTAGGAAGTTGGGATTTTCTATGGGTTTTATTTTTGGCCAATCAATACGACCTACCAAATTTCATAGGGATCGGCTGACTATGTCCTATAGCTGCCATATAACTGAACGATCGGAAATGCCATAACTTTGGTGTTCGTAAAGTTAGGAAGTTGGGATTTTCTATGGGTTTTATTTTTGGCCAATCAATACGATCTACCAAATTTCATAAGGATTGGCTGATCGGAAATGCCATAACTTTGGTGTTCGTAAAGTTGGGATTTTCTATGGGTTTAATTTTTGGCCAATCAATCCGACATACCAAATTTCATAGGAATCGGCTGACTATATCCATATAACTAAACAATCGGAAATGCCATAACTTTGGTGTTCGTAAAGTTAGGAAGTTGGGATTTTCTATGGGTTTTATTTTTGGCCAATCAATCCGACCTACCAAATTTCATAGGGATCGGCTGACTATATCCTATAGCTGCCATATAACTGAACGATCGGAAATGCCATAACTTTGGTGTTCGTAAAGTTAGGAAGTTGGGATTTTCTATGGGTTTTATTTTTGGCCAATCAATACGATCTACCAAATTTCATAAGGATTGGCTGATCGGAAATGCCATAACTTTGGTGTTCGTAAAGTTGGGATTTTCTATGGGTTTAATTTTTGGCCAATCAATACGACCTACAAAATTTCATAAGGATCGGCTGACTATATCCATATAACTAAACAATCGGATATGCCATAACTTTGGTGTTCGTAAAGTTAGGAAGTTGGGATTTTCTATGGGTTTTATTTTTGGCCAATCAATCCGACCTACCAAATTTCATAGGGATCGGCTGACTATATCCTATAGCTGCCATATAACTGAACGATCGGAAATGCCATAACTTTGGTGTTCGTAAAGTTAGGAAGTTGGGATTTTCTATGGGTTTTATTTTTGGCCAATCAATACGACCTACCAAATTTCATAAGGATCGGCTGACTATATCCATATAACTGAACAATCGGAAATGTTATAACTTTGGTGTTCGTAAAGTTAGGAAGTTGGGATTTTCTATGGGTTTTATTTTTGGCCAATCAATCCGACCTACCAAATTTCATAGGGATCGGCTGACTATATCCTATAGCTGCCATATAACTGAACGATCGGAAATGTTATAACTTTGGTGTTCGTAAAGTTAGGAAGTTGGGATTTTCTATGGGTTTTATTTTTGGCCAATCAATACGACCTACCAAATTTCATAAGGATCGGCTGACTATATCCATATAACTGAACAATCGGAAATGTTATAACTTTGGTGTTCGTAAAGTTAGGAAGTTGGGATTTTCTATGGGTTTTATTTTTGGCCAATCAATATGATCTACCAAATTTCATAAAGATTGGCTGTTCGGAAATGGCTGACTATATCCATATAACTGAACAATCGGAAATGGTATAACTTTGGTGTTCGTAAAGTTATGAAGTTGGGATTTTCTATGGGTTTTATTTTTGGCCAATCAATACGACCTACCAAATTTCATAGGGATCGGCTGACTATATCCTATAGCTGCCATATAACTGAACGATCGGAAATGCCATAACTTTGGTGTTCGTAAAGTTAGGAAGTTGGGATTTTCTATGGGTTTTATTTTTGGCCAATCAATACGATCTACCAAATTTCATAAGGATCGGCCTTGATCGGAAATATGCCATAACTTTGGTGTTTGTAAAGTTAGGAAGTTGGGATTTTCTATGGGTTTAATTTTTGGCCAATCAATCCGACATACCAAATTTCATAGGGATCGGCTGACTATATCCATATAACTGAACGATCGGAAATGCCATAACTTTGGTGTTCGTAAAGTTAGGAAGTTGGGATTTTCTATGGGTTTTATTTTTGGCCAATCAATACGATCTACCAAATTTCATAAGGATTGGCTGATCGGAAATGCCATAACTTTGGTGTTCGTAAAGTTAGGAAGTTGGGATTTTCTATGGGTTTTATTTTTGGCCAATCAATCCGACCTACCAAATTTCATAGGGATCGGCTGACTATATCCTATAGCCATATAACTGAACGATCGGAAATGCCATAACTTTGGTGTTCGTAAAGTTAGGAAGTTGGTGATTTTTCTATGGGTTTTAATTGATTTTCTAATGAGTTTTATTTTTGGCCAATCAATACGATCTAAAAAATTTTATAAGTATCGCCTGATCGGAAATGCCATAACTTTGGTGTTCGTAAAGTTAGGAAGTTGGGATTTTCTATGGGTTTTATTTTTGGCCAATCAATCCGACCTACCAAATTTCATAGGGATCGGCTGACTATATCCATATAACTGAACGATCGGAAATGCCATAACTTTGGTGTTTGTAAAGTTAGGAAGTTGGGATTTTCTATGGGTTTTATTTTTGGCCAATCAATACGACCTACCAAATTTCATAGGGATGTTAGGAAGTTGGGATTTTCTATGGGTTTTATTTTTGGCCAATCAATACGACCTACCAAATTTCATAGGGATCGGCTGACTATATCCTATAGCTGCCATATAACTGAACGATCGGAAATGCCATAACTTTGGTGTTTGTAAAGTTAGGAAGTTGGGATTTTCTATGGGTTTTATTTTTGGCCAATCAATACGACCTACCAAATTTCATAGGGATGTTAGGAAGTTGGGATTTTCTATGGGTTTTATTTTTGGCCAATCAATACGACCTACCAAATTTCATAGGGATCGGCTGACTATATCCATATAACTAAACAATCGGAAATGCCATAACTTTGGTGTTTGTAAAGTTAGGAAGTTGGTATTTTCTATGGGTTTTATTTTTGGCCAGTCAATCCGACCTACCAATTTTTATAGGGATCGGCTGACTATATCCTATAGCTGCCATATAACTGAACGATCGGAAATGCCATAACTTTGGTGTTCGTAAAGTTAGGAAGTTGGGATTTTCTATGGGTTTTATTTTTGGCCAATCAATACGATCTACAAAATTTCATAAGGATTGGCTGATCGGAAATGCCATAACTTTGGTGTTTGTAAGGTTCGGAAGTTGGGATTTTCTATGGGTTTAATTTTTGGCCAATCAATCCGACATACCAAATTTCATTGGAATCGGCTGACTATATCCATATAACTAAACAATCGGAAATGCCATAACTTTGGTGTTTGTAAAGTTAGGAAGTTGGTATTTTCTATGGGTTTTATTTTTGGCCAGTCAATCCGACCTACCAATTTTTATAGGGATCGGCTGACTATATCCTATAGCTGCCATATAACTGAACGATCGGAAATGCCATAACTTTGGTGTTCGTAAAGTTAGGAAGTTGGGATTTTCTATGGGTTTTATTTTTGGCCAATCAATACGACCTACTAAATTTCATAAGGATCGGCTGACTATATCTATATAACTGAACAATCGGAAATGCCATCATTTTGGTGTTCGTAAAGTTAGGAAGTTGGGATTTTCTATGGGTTTTATTTTTGGCCAATCAATCCAACCTACCAAATTTCATAGGGATCGGCTGACTATATCCTATAGCTGCATATAACTGAACGATCGGAAATGCCATAACTTTGGTGTTCGTAAAGTTAGGAAGTTGGGATTTTCTATGGGTTTTATTTTTGGCCAATCAATCCGACCTACCAAATTTCATAAGGATCGGCTGACTATACCATACCATATAATGAACGATCGGAAATGCCATAACTTTGGTGTTTGTAAAGTTAGGAAGTTGGGATTTTCTATGGGTTTTATTTTTGGCCAATCAATACGATCTACCAAATTTCATAAGGATCGGCTGAATATCCATAAACTGAACAATCGGAAATGCCATAACTTTGGTGTTTGTAAAGTTAGGAAGTTGGGATTTTCTATGGGTTTTATTTTTGGCCAATCAATCCGACCTACCAAATTTCATAGGGATCGGCTGACTATATCCTTAGCTGCCATATAACTGAACGATCGGAAATGCCATAACTTTGGTGTTCGTAAAGTTAGGAAGTTGGGATTTTCTATGGGTTTTATTTTTGGCCAATCAATACGACCTACCAAATTTCATAAGGATCGGCTGACTATATCCAATAACTGAACAATCGGAAATGCCATAACTTTGGTGTTTGTAAAGTTAGGAAGTTGGGATTTTCTATGGGTTTTATTTTTGGCCAATCAATCCGACCTACCAAATTTCATAGGGATCGGCTGACTATATCCTACGATATAACTGAACGATCGGAAATGCCATAACTTTGGTGTTCGTAAAGTTAGGAAGTTGGGATTTTCTATGGGTTTTATTTTTGGCCAATCAATACGATCTACCAAATTTCATAAGGATTGGCTGATCGGAAATGCCATAACTTTGGTGTTTGTAAAGTTAGGAAGTTGGGATTTTCTATGGGTTTTATTTTTGGCCAATCAATCCGACCTACCAAATTTCATAGGGATCGGCTGACTATATCCTATAGCTGCCATATAACTGAACGATCGGAAATGCCATAACTTTGGTGTTTGTAAAGTTAGGAAGTTGGGATTTTCTATGGGTTTTATTTTTGGCCAATCAATACGATCTACCAAATTTCATAAGGATCGCCTGATCGGAAATGCCATAACTTTGGTGTTCGTAAAGTTCGGAAGTTGGGATTTTCTATGGGTTTTATTTTTGGCCAATCAATCCGACATACCAAATTTCATAGGGATCGGCTGACTATATCCATATAACTAAACAATCGGAAATGCCATAACTTTGGTGTTTGTAAAGTTGAAAGAGGAAGTTGGGATTTTCTATGGGTTTTATTTTTGGCCAATCAATACGACCTACCAAATTTCATAGGGATCGGCTGACTATATCCTATAGCTGCCATATAACTGAACGATCGGAAATGCCATAACTTTGGTGTTCGTAAAGTTAGGAAGTTGGGATTTTCTATGGGTTTTATTTTTGGCCAATCAATACGATCTACAAAATTTCATAAGGATTGGCTGATCGGAAATGCCATAACTTTGGTGTTTGTAAGGTTCGGAAGTTGGGATTTTCTATGGGTTTAATTTTTGGCCAATCAATCCGACATACCAAATTTCATAGGAATCGGCTGACTATATCCATATAACTAAACAATCGGAAATGCCATAACTTTGGTGTTTGTAAAGTTAGGAAGTTGGGATTTTCTATGGGTTTTATTTTTGGCCAGTCAATCCGACCTACCAAATTTCTAGGATCGGCTGACTATATCCTATAGCTGCCATATAACTGAACGATCGGAAATGCCATAACTTTGGTGTTCGTAAAGTTAGGAAGTTGGGATTTTCTATGGGTTTTATTTTTGGCCAATCAATACGACCTACCAAATTTCATAAGGATCGGCTGACTATATCCATATAACTGAACAATCGGAAATGCCATAATTTTGGTGTTCGTAAAGTTAGGAAGTTGGGATTTTCTATGGGTTTTATTTTTGGCCAATCAATCCGACCTACCAAATTTCATAGGGATCGGCTGACTATATCCTATAGCTGCGATATAACTGAACGATCGGAAATGCCATAACTTTGGTGTTCGTAAAGTTAGGAAGTTGGGATTTTCTATGGGTTTTATTTTTGGCCTATCAATCCGACCTACCAAATTTCATAGGGATCGGCTGACTATATCCTATAGCTGCCATATAACTGAACGATCGGAAATGCCATAACTTTGGTGTTTGTAAAGTTAGGAAGTTGGGATTTTCTATGGGTTTTATTTTTGGCCAATCAATACGATCTACCAAATTTCATAAGTATCGCCTGATCGGAAATGCCATAACTTTGGTGTTTGTAAGGTTCGGAAGTTGGGATTTTCTATGGGTTTAATTTTTGGCCAATCAATCCGACATACCAAATTTCATTGGAATCGGCTGACTATATCCATATAACTAAACAATCGGAAATGCCATAACTTTGGTGTTTGTAAAGTTAGGAAGTTGGGATTTTCTATGGGTTTTATTTTTGGCCAATCAATACGACCTACCAAATTTCATAGGGATCGGCTGACTATATCCTATAGCTGCCATATAACTGAACGATCGGAAATGCCATAACTTTGGTGTTCGTAAAGTTAGGAAGTTGGGATTTTCTATGGGTTTTATTTTTGGCCAATCAATACGATCTACAAAATTTCATAAGGATTGGCTGATCGGAAATGCCATAACTTTGGTGTTTGTAAAGTTAGGAAGTTGGGATTTTCTATGGGTTTAATTTTTGGCCAATCAATCCGACATACCAAATTTCATTGGAATCGGCTGACTATATCCATATAACTGAACAATCGGAAATGCCATCATTTTGGTGTTCGTAAAGTTAGGAAGTTGGGATTTTCTATGGGTTTTATTTTTGGCCAGTCAATCCGACCTACCAATTTTTATAGGGATCGGCTGACTATATCCTATAGCTGCCATATAACTGAACGATCGGAAATGCCATAACTTTGGTGTTTGTAAAGTTAGGAAGTTGGGATTTTCTATGGGTTTTATTTTTGGCCAATCAATACGATCTACAAAATTTCATAAGGATTGGCTGATCGGAAATGCCATAACTTTGGTGTTTGTAAGGTTCGGAAGTTGGGATTTTCTATGGGTTTAATTTTTGGCCAATCAATCCGACATACCAAATTTCATTGGAATCGGCTGACTATATCCATATAACTGAACAATCGGAAATGCCATCATTTTGGTGTTCGTAAAGTTAGGAAGTTGGGATTTTCTATGGGTTTTATTTTTGGCCAGTCAATCCGACCTACCAATTTTTATAGGGATCGGCTGACTATATCCTATAGCTGCCATATAACTGAACGATCGGAAATGCCATAACTTTGGTGTTTGTAAAGTTAGGAAGTTGGGATTTTCTATGGGTTTTATTTTTGGCCAATCAATACGATCTACCAAATTTCATAAGGATCGGCTGACTATATCCATATAACTGAACAATCGGAAATGTTATAACTTTGGTGTTCGTAAAGTTAGGAAGTTGGGATTTTCTATGGGTTTTATTTTTGGCCAATCAATCCGACCTACCAAATTTCATAGGGATCGGCTGACTATATCCTATAGCTGCCATATAACTGAACGATCGGAAATGCCATAACTTTGGTGTTTGTAAAGTTAGGAAGTTGGGATTTTCTATGGGTTTTATTTTTGGCCAATCAATACGATCTACCAAATTTCATAAGGATCGGCTGACTATATCCATATAACTGAACAATCGGAAATGTTATAACTTTGGTGTTCGTAAAGTTAGGAAGTTGGGATTTTCTATGGGTTTTATTTTTGGCCAATCAATATGATCTACCAAATTTCATAAAGATTGGCTGTTCGGAAATGGCTGACTATATCCATATAACTGAACAATCGGAAATGTTATAACTTTGGTGTTCGTAAAGTTAGGAAGTTGGGAATTTCTATGGGTTTTATTTTTGGCCAATCAATACGACCTACCAAATTTCATAGGGATCGGCTGACTATATCCTATAGCTGCCATATAACTGAACGATCGGAAATGCCATAACTTTGGTGTTCGTAAAGTTAGGAAGTTGGGATTTTCTATGGGTTTTATTTTTGGCCAATCAATACGATCTACCAAATTTCATAATGGTAGATCGTGCTATATCCTATATCCATATAACTGAACGATCGGAAATGCCATAACTTTGGTGTTTGTAAAGTTAGGAAGTTGGGATTTTCTATGGGTTTTATTTTTGGCCAATCAATACGACCTACCAAATTTCATAAGGATCGGCTGACTATATCCATATAACTGAACAATCGGAAATGTTATAACTTTGGTGTTCGTAAAGTTAGGAAGTTGGGATTTTCTATGGGTTTTATTTTTGGCCAATCAATACGATCTACCAAATTTCATAAGGATCGGCTGACTATATCCATATAACTGAACAATCGGAAATGTTATAACTTTGGTGTTCGTAAAGTTAGGAAGTTGGGATTTTCTATGGGTTTTATTTTTGGCCAATCAATCCGACCTACCAAATTTCATAGGGATCGGCTGACTATATCCTATAGCTGCCATATAACTGAACGATCGGAAATGCCATAACTTTGGTGTTTGTAAAGTTAGGAAGTTGGGATTTTCTATGGGTTTAATTTTTGGCCAATCAATCCGACATACCAAATTTCATAGGAATCGGCTGACTATATCCATATAACTGAACAATCGGAAATGCCATAATTTTGGTGTTCGTAAAGTTAGGAAGTTGGGATTTTCTATGGGTTTTATTTTTGGCCAATCAATCCGACCTACCAAATTTTTATAGGGATCGGCTGACTATATCCTATAGCTGCCATATAACTGAACGATCGGAAATGCCATAACTTTGGTGTTTGTAAAGTTAGGAAGTTGGGATTTTCTATGGGTTTTATTTTTGGCCAATCAATACGATCTACAAAATTTCATAAGGATTGGCTGATCGGAAATGCCATAACTTTGGTGTTTGTAAGGTTCGGAAGTTGGGATTTTCTATGGGTTTAATTTTTGGCCAATCAATCCGACATACCAAATTTCATTGGAATCGGCTGACTATATCCATATAACTGAACAATCGGAAATGCCATCATTTTGGTGTTCGTAAAGTTAGGAAGTTGGGATTTTCTATGGGTTTTATTTTTGGCCAGTCAATCTGACCTACCAATTTTTATAGGGATCGGCTGACTATATCCTATAGCTGCCATATAACTGAACGATCGGAAATGCCATAACTTTGGTGTTTGTAAAGTTAGGAAGTTGGGATTTTCTATGGGTTTTATTTTTGGCCAATCAATACGATCTACCAAATTTCATAAGGATCGGCTGACTATATCCATATAACTGAACAATCGGAAATGTTATAACTTTGGTGTTCGTAAAGTTAGGAAGTTGGGATTTTCTATGGGTTTTATTTTTGGCCAATCAATCCGACCTACCAAATTTCATAGGGATCGGCTGACTATATCCTATAGCTGCCATATAACTGAACGATCGGAAATGCCATAACTTTGGTGTTTGTAAAGTTAGGAAGTTGGGATTTTCTATGGGTTTTATTTTTGGCCAATCAATACGATCTGCCAAATTTCATAAGGATCGGCTGACTATATCCATATAACTGAACAATCGGAAATGTTATAACTTTGGTGTTCGTAAAGTTAGGAAGTTGGGATTTTCTATGGGTTTTATTTTTGGCCAATCAATATGATCTACCAAATTTCATAAAAGATTGGCTGTTCGGAAATGGCTGACTATATCCATATAACTGAACAATCGGAAATGTTATAACTTTGGTGTTCGTAAAGTTAGGAAGTTGGGAATTTCTATGGGTTTTATTTTTGGCCAATCAATACGACCTACCAAATTTCATAGGGATCGGCTGACTATATCCTATAGCTGCCATATAACTGAACGATCGGAAATGCCATAACTTTGGTGTTCGTAAAGTTAGGAAGTTGGGATTTTCTATGGGTTTTATTTTTGGCCAATCAATACGATCTACCAAATTTCATAATGGTAGATCGTATTGACTATATCCAAATAACTGAACGATCGGAAATGCCATAACTTTGGTGTTTGTAAAGTTAGGAAGTTGGGTTCTATGGGTTTTATTTTTGGCCAATCAATACGACCTACCAAATTTCATAAGGATCGGCTGACTATATCCATATAACTGAACAATCGGAAATGTTATAACTTTGGTGTTCGTAAAGTTAGGAAGTTGGGATTTTCTATGGGTTTTATTTTTGGCCAATCAATACGATCTACCAAATTTCATAAGGATCGGCTGACTATATCCATATAACTGAACAATCGGAAATGTTATAACTTTGGTGTTCGTAAAGTTAGGAAGTTGGGATTTTCTATGGGTTTTATTTTTGGCCAATCAATCCGACCTACCAAATTTCATAGGGATCGGCTGACTATATCCTATAGCTGCCATATAACTGAACGATCGGAAATGCCATAACTTTGGTGTTTGTAAAGTTAGGAAGTTGGGATTTTCTATGGGTTTTATTTTTGGCCAATCAATACGATCTACCAAATTTCATAAGGATCGGCTGACTATATCCATATAACTGAACAATCGGAAATGTTATAACTTTGGTGTTCGTAAAGTTAGGAAGTTGGGATTTTCTATGGGTTTTATTTTTGGCCAATCAATATGATCTACCAAATTTCATAAAGATTGGCTGTTCGGAAATGGCTGACTATATCCATATAACTGAACAATCGGAAATGTTATAACTTTGGTGTTCGTAAAGTTAGGAAGTTGGGAATTTCTATGGGTTTTATTTTTGGCCAATCAATACGACCTACCAAATTTCATAGGGATCGGCTGACTATATCCTATAGCTGCCATATAACTGAACGATCGGAAATGCCATAACTTTGGTGTTCGTAAAGTTAGGAAGTTGGGATTTTCTATGGGTTTTATTTTTGGCCAATCAATACGATCTACCAAATTTCATAAGTATCGCCTGATCGGATATGCCATAACTTTGGTGTTTGTAAGGTTCGGAAGTTGGGATTTTTTATGGGTTTAATTTTTGGGCAATCAATCCGACATACCAAATTTCATAGGGAACGGCTGACTATATCCATATAACTGAACGATCGGAAATGCCATAACTTTGGTGTTTGTAAAGTTAGGAAGTTGGGATTTTCTATGGGTTTTATTTTTGGCCAATCAATACGACCTACCAAATTTCATAAGGATCGGCTGACTATATCCATATAACTGAACAATCGGAAATGTTATAACTTTGGTGTTCGTAAAGTTAGGAAGTTGGGATTTTCTATGGGTTTTATTTTTGGCCAATCAATCCGACCTACCAAATTTTATAGGGATCGGCTGACTATATCCTATAGCTGCCATATAACTGAACGATCGGAAATGCCATAACTTTGGTGTTTGTAAAGTTAGGAAGTTGGGATTTTCTATGGGTTTTATTTTTGGCCAATCAATACGATCTACCAAATTTCAAAAGGATCGGCTGACTATATCCATATAACTGAACAATCGGAAATGTTATAACTTTGGTGTTCGTAAAGTTAGGAAGTTGGGATTTTCTATGGGTTTTATTTTTGGCCAATCAATACGATCTACCAAATTTAATAAGTATCGCCTGATCGGAAATGCCATAACTTTGGTGTTTGTAAGGATCGGAAGTTGGGATTTTCTATGGGTTTAATTTTTGGCCAATCAATCCGACATACCAAATTTCATAAGGATCGGCTGACTATATCCATATAACTGAACAATCGGAAATGTTATAACTTTGGTGTTCGTAAAGTTAGGAAGTTGGGATTTTCTATGGGTTTTATTTTTGGCCAATCAATCCGACCTACCAAATTTCATAGGGATCGGCTGACTATATCCTATAGCTGCCATATAACTGAACGATCGGAAATGCCATAACTTTGGTGTTTGTAAAGTTAGGAAGTTGGGATTTTCTATGGGTTTTATTTTTGGCCAATCAATACGATCTACCAAATTTCATAAGGATCGGCTGACTATATCCATATAACTGAACAATCGGAAATGTTATAACTTTGGTGTTCGTAAAGTTAGGAAGTTGGGATTTTCTATGGGTTTTATTTTTGGCCAATCAATACGACCTACCAAATTTCATAGGGATCGGCTGACTATATCCTATAGCTGCCATATAACTGAACGATCGGAAATGCCATAACTTTGGTGTTCGTAAAGTTAGGAAGTTGGGATTTTCTATGGGTTTTATTTTTGGCCAATCAATACGATCTACCAAATTTCATAATGGTAGATCGTATTGACTATATCCATAATAACTGAACGATCGGAAATGCCATAACTTTGGTGTTTGTAAAGTTAGGAAGTTGGGATTTTCTATGGGTTTTATTTTTGGCCAATCAATACGACCTACCAAATTTCATAAGGATCGGCTGACTATATCCATATAACTGAACAATCGGAAATGTTATAACTTTGGTGTTCGTAAAGTTAGGAAGTTGGGATTTTCTATGGGTTTTATTTTTGGCCAATCAATACGATCTACCAAATTTCATAAGGATCGGCTGACTATATCCATATAACTGAACAATCGGAAATGTTATAACTTTGGTGTTCGTAAAGTTAGGAAGTTGGGATTTTCTATGGGTTTTATTTTTGGCCAATCAATCCGACCTACCAAATTTCATAGGGATCGGCTGACTATATCCTATAGCTGCCATATAACTGAACGATCGGAAATGCCATAACTTTGGTGTTTGTAAAGTTAGGAAGTTGGGATTTTCTATGGGTTTTATTTTTGGCCAATCAATACGATCTACCAAATTTCATAAGGATCGGCTGACTATATCCATATAACTGAACAATCGGAAATGTTATAACTTTGGTGTTCGTAAAGTTAGGAAGTTGGGATTTTCTATGGGTTTTATTTTTGGCCAATCAATATGATCTACCAAATTTCATAAAGATTGGCTGTTCGGAAATGGCTGACTATATCCATATAACTGAACAATCGGAAATGTTATAACTTTGGTGTTCGTAAAGTTAGGAAGTTGGGAATTTCTATGGGTTTTATTTTTGGCTAATCAATACGACCTACCAAATTTCATAGGGATCGGCTGACTATATCCTATAGCTGCCATATAACTGAACGATCGGAAATGCCATAACTTTGGTGTTCGTAAAGTTAGGAAGTTGGGATTTTCTATGGGTTTTATTTTTGGCCAATCAATACGATCTACCAAATTTCATAAGTATCGCCTGATCGGATATGCCATAACTTTGGTGTTTGTAAGGTTCGGAAGTTGGGATTTTTTATGGGTTTAATTTTTGGGCAATCAATCCGACATACCAAATTTCATAGGGAACGGCTGACTATATCCATATAACTGAACGATCGGAAATGCCATAACTTTGGTGTTTGTAAAGTTAGGAAGTTGGGATTTTCTATGGGTTTTATTTTTGGCCAATCAATACGACCTACCAAATTTCATAAGGATCGGCTGACTATATCCATATAACTGAACAATCGGAAATGTTATAACTTTGGTGTTCGTAAAGTTAGGAAGTTGGGATTTTCTATGGGTTTTATTTTTGGCCAATCAATCCGACCTACCAAATTTTATAGGGATCGGCTGACTATATCCTATAGCTGCCATATAACTGAACGATCGGAAATGCCATAACTTTGGTGTTTGTAAAGTTAGGAAGTTGGGATTTTCTATGGGTTTTATTTTTGGCCAATCAATACGATCTACCAAATTTCAAAAGGATCGGCTGACTATATCCATATAACTGAACAATCGGAAATGTTATAACTTTGGTGTTCGTAAAGTTAGGAAGTTGGGATTTTCTATGGGTTTTATTTTTGGCCAATCAATACGATCTACCAAATTTAATAAGTATCGCCTGATCGGAAATGCCATAACTTTGGTGTTTGTAAGGATCGGAAGTTGGGATTTTCTATGGGTTTAATTTTTGGCCAATCAATCCGACATACCAAATTTCATAAGGATCGGCTGACTATATCCATATAACTGAACAATCGGAAATGTTATAACTTTGGTGTTCGTAAAGTTAGGAAGTTGGGATTTTCTATGGGTTTTATTTTTGGCCAATCAATCCGACCTACCAAATTTCATAGGGATCGGCTGACTATATCCTATAGCTGCCATATAACTGAACGATCGGAAATGCCATAACTTTGGTGTTTGTAAAGTTAGGAAGTTGGGATTTTCTATGGGTTTTATTTTTGGCCAATCAATACGATCTACCAAATTTCATAAGGATCGGCTGACTATATCCATATAACTGAACAATCGGAAATGTTATAACTTTGGTGTTCGTAAAGTTAGGAAGTTGGGATTTTCTATGGGTTTTATTTTTGGCCAATCAATATGATCTACCAAATTTCATAAGGATCGGCTGACTATATCCATATAACTGAACAATCGGAAATGTTATAACTTTGGTGTTCGTAAAGTTAGGAAGTTGGGATTTTCTATGGGTTTTATTTTTGGCCAATCAATATGATCTACCAAATTTCATAAAGATTGGCTGTTCGGAAATGGCTGACTATATCCATATAACTGAACAATCGGAAATGTTATAACTTTGGTGTTCGTAAAGTTAGGAAGTTGGGATTTTCTATGGGTTTTATTTTTGGCCAATCAATACGATCTACCAAATCTCATAAGTATCGCCTGATCGGATATGCCATAACTTTGGTGTTTGTAAGGTTCGGAAGTTGGGATTTTCTATGGGTTTAATTTTTGGGCAAACAATCCGACATACCAAATTTCATAGGGATCGGCTGACTATATCCATATAACTGAACAATCGGAAATGTTATAACTTTGGTGTTCGTAAAGTTAGGAAGTTGGGATTTTCTATGGGTTTTATTTTTGGCCAATCAATACGACCTACCAAATTTCATAGGGATCGGCTGACTATATCCTATAGCTGCCATATAACTGAACGATCGGAAATGCCATAACTTTGGTGTTCGTAAAGTTAGGAAGTTGGGATTTTCTATGGGTTTTATTTTTGGCCAATCAATACGATCTACCAAATTTTATAAGTATCGCCTGATCGGATATGCCATAACTTTGGTGTTTGTAAGGTTCGGAAGTTGGGATTTTCTATGGGTTTAATTTTTGGGCAATCAATCCGACATACCAAATTTCATAGGGAACGGCTGACTATATCCATATAACTAAACAATCGGAAATGCCGTAACTTTGGTGTTTGTAAAGTTAGGAAGTTGGGATTTTCTATGGGTTTTATTTTTGGCCAATCAATACGACCTACCAAATTTCATAAGGATCGGCTGACTATATCCATATAACTGAACAATCGGAAATGTTATAACTTTGGTGTTCGTAAAGTTAGGAAGTTGGGATTTTCTATGGGTTTTATTTTTGGCCAATCAATCCGACCTACCAAATTTCATAGGGATCGGCTGACTATATCCTATAGCTGCCATATAACTGAACGATCGGAAATGCCATAACTTTGGTGTTTGTAAAGTTAGGAAGTTGGGATTTTCTATGGGTTCTATTTTTGGCCAATCAATACGATCTACCAAATTTCAAAAGGATCGGCTGACTATATCCATATAACTGAACAATCGGAAATGTTATAACTTTGGTGTTCGTAAAGTTGGGAAGTTGGGATTTTCTATGGGTTTTATTTTTGCCAATCAATATGATCTACCAAATTTCATAAAGATTGATTGTTCGGAAATGGCTGACTATATCCATATAACTGAACAATCGGAAATGTTATAACTTTGATGTTCGTAAAGTTAGGAAGTTGGGATTTTCTATGGGTTTTATTTTTGGCCAATCAATACGACCTACCAAATTTCATAGGGATCGGCTGACTATATCCTATAGCTGCCATATAACTGAACGATCGGAAATGCCATAACTTTGGTGTTCGTAAAGTTAGGAAGTTGGGATTTTCTATGGGTTTTATTTTTGGCCAATCAATACGATCTACCAAATTTCATAAGTATCGCCTGATCGGATATGCCATAACTTTGGTGTTTGTAAGGTTCGGAAGTTGGGATTTTCTATGGGTTTAATTTTTGGGCAAACAATCCGACATACCAAATTTCATAGGGATCGGCTGACTATATCCATATAACTAAACAATCGGAAATGCCATAACTTTGGTGTTTGTAAAGTTAGGAAGTTGGGATTTTCTATGGGTTTTATTTTTGGCCAATCAATACGACCTACCAAATTTCATAGGGATCGGCTGACTATATCCTATAGCTGCCATATAACTGAACGATCGGAAATGCCATAACTTTGGTGTTCGTAAAGTTAGGAAGTTGGGATTTTCTATGGGTTTTATTTTTGGCCAATCAATACGATCTACCAAATTTCATAAGGATTGGCTGAAATCGGAAATGCCATAACTTTGGTGTTCGTAAAGTTAGGAAGTTGGGATTTTCTATGGGTTTTATTTTTGGCCAATCAATACGACCTACTAAATTTCATAAGGAGCGGCTGACTATATCCATATAACTGAACAATCGGAAATGCCATCATTTTGGTGTTCGTAAAGTTAAGAAGTTGGGATTTTCTATGGGTTTTATTTCTGGCCAATCAATACGATCTACCAAATTTCATAAGATTCGCCTGATCGGAAATGCCATAACTTTGGTGTTAGTAAGGTTCGGAAGTTGGGATTTTCTATGGGTTTAATTTTTGGGCAATCAAGTTGGGATTTTCTATGGGTTTTATTTTTGGCCAATCAATACGATCTACCAAATTTCATAAGTATCGCCTGATCGGAAATGCCATAACTTTGGTGTTTGTAATGGGTGTTTCTATGGGTTTTATTTTTGGCCAATCAATACGATCTACCAAATTTCATAAGGATCGGCTGACTATATCCATATAACTGAACAATCGGAAATGTTATAACTTTGGTGTTCGTAAAGTTAGGAAGTTGGGATTTTCTATGGGTTTTATTTTTGGCCAATCAATACGATCTACCAAATTTCATAAGGATCGGCTGACTATATCCATATAACTGAACAATCGGAAATGTTATAACTTTGGTGTTCGTAAAGTTAGGAAGTTGGGATTTTCTATGGGTTTTATTTTTGGCCAATCAATCCGACCTACCAAATTTCATAGGGATCGGCTGACTATATCCTATAGCTGCCATATAACTGAACGATCGGAAATGCCATAACTTTGGTGTTTGTAAAGTTAGGAAGTTGGGATTTTCTATGGGTTTTATTTTTGGCCAATCAATACGATCTACCAAATTTCAAAAGGATCGGCTGACTATATCCATATAACTGAACAATCGGAAATGTTATAACTTTGGTGTTCGTAAAGTTAGGAAGTTGGGATTTTCTATGGGTTTTATTTTTGGCCAATCAATATGATCTACCAAATTTCATAAAGATTGGCTGTTCGGAAATGGCTGACTATATCCATATAACTGAACAATCGGAAATGTTATAACTTTGATGTTCGTAAAGTTAGGAAGTTGGGATTTTCTATGGGTTTTATTTTTGGCCAATCAATACGACCTACCAAATTTCATAGGGATCGGCTGACTATATCCTATAGCTGCCATATAACTGAACGATCGGAAATGCCATAACTTTGGTGTTCGTAAAGTTAGGAAGTTGGGATTTTCTATGGGTTTTATTTTTGGCCAATCAATACGATCTACCAAATTTCATAAGTATCGCCTGATCGGATATGCCATAACTTTGGTGTTTGTAAGGTTCGGAAGTTGGGATTTTCTATGGGTTTAATTTTTGGGCAAACAATACGACCTACCAAATTTCATAGGGATCGGCTGACTATATCCTATAGCTGCCATATAACTGAACGATCGGAAATGCCATAACTTTGGTGTTCGTAAAGTTAGGAAGTTGGGATTTTCTATGGGTTTTATTTTTGGCCAATCAATACGATCTACCAAATTTCATAAAGATTGGCTGATCGGAAATACTATAACTTTGGTGTTCGTAAAGTTAGGAAGTTGGGATTTTCTATGGGTTTTATTTTTGGCAAATCAATACGACCTACTAAATTTCATAAGGATCGGCTGACTATATCCATATAACTGAACAATCGGAAATGCCGTAACTTTGGTGTTTGTAAAGTTAGGAAGTTGGGATTTTCTATGGGTTTTATTTTTGGCCAATCAATACGACCTACCAAATTTCATAAGGATCGGCTGACTATATCCATATAACTGAACAATCGGAAATGTTATAACTTTGGTGTTCGTAAAGTTAGGAAGTTGGGATTTTCTATGGGTTTTATTTTTGGCCAATCAATCCGACCTACCAAATTTCATAGGGATCGGCTGACTATATCCTATAGCTGCCATATAACTGAACGATCGGAAATGCCATAACTTTGGTGTTTGTAAAGTTAGGAAGTTGGGATTTTCTATGGGTTCTATTTTTGGCCAATCAATACGATCTACCAAATTTCAAAAGGATCGGCTGACTATATCCATATAACTGAACAATCGGAAATGTTATAACTTTGGTGTTCGTAAAGTTAGGAAGTTGGGATTTTCTATGGGTTTTATTTTTGCCAATCAATATGATCTACCAAATTTCATAAAGATTGGCTGTTCGGAAATGGCTGACTATATCCATATAACTGAACAATCGGAAATGTTATAACTTTGATGTTCGTAAAGTTAGGAAGTTGGGATTTTCTATGGGTTTTATTTTTGGCCAATCAATACGACCTACCAAATTTCATAGGGATCGGCTGACTATATCCTATAGCTGCCATATAACTGAACGATCGGAAATGCCATAACTTTGGTGTTCGTAAAGTTAGGAAGTTGGGATTTTCTATGGGTTTTATTTTTGGCCAATCAATACGATCTACCAAATTTCATAAGTATCGCCTGATCGGATATGCCATAACTTTGGTGTTTGTAAGGTTCGGAAGTTGGGATTTTCTATGGGTTTAATTTTTGGGCAAACAATCCGACATACCAAATTTCATAGGGATCGGCTGACTATATCCATATAACTAAACAATCGGAAATGCCATAACTTTGGTGTTTGTAAAGTTAGGAAGTTGGGATTTTCTATGGGTTTTATTTTTGGCCAATCAATACGATCTACCAAATTTCATAAGGATCGGCTGACTATATCCATATAACTGAACAATCGGAAATGTTATAACTTTGGTGTTCGTAAAGTTAGGAAGTTGGGATTTTATTTTTGCCAATCAATATGATCTACCAAATTTCATAAAGATTGATTGTTCGGAAATGGCTGACTATATCCATATAACTGAACAATCGGAAATGTTATAACTTTGATGTTCGTAAAGTTAGGAAGTTGGGATTTTCTATGGGTTTTATTTTTGGCCAATCAATACGACCTACCAAATTTCATAGGGATCGGCTGACTATATCCTATAGCTGCCATATAACTGAACGATCGGAAATGCCATAACTTTGGTGTTCGTAAAGTTAGGAAGTTGGGATTTTCTATGGGTTTTATTTTTGGCCAATCAATACGATCTACCAAATTTCATAAGTATCGCCTGATCGGATATGCCATAACTTTGGTGTTTGTAAGGTTCGGAAGTTGGGATTTTCTATGGGTTTAATTTTTGGGCAAACAATCCGACATACCAAATTTCATAGGGATCGGCTGACTATATCCATATAACTAAACAATCGGAAATGCCATAACTTTGGTGTTTGTAAAGTTAGGAAGTTGGGATTTTCTATGGGTTTTATTTTTGGCCAATCAATACGACCTACCAAATTTCATAGGGATCGGCTGACTATATCCTATAGCTGCCATATAACTGAACGATCGGAAATGCCATAACTTTGGTGTTCGTAAAGTTAGGAAGTTGGGATTTTCTATGGGTTTTATTTTTGGCCAATCAATACGATCTACCAAATTTCATAAAGATTGGCTGATCGGAAATACTATAACTTTGGTGTTCGTAAAGTTAGGAAGTTGGGATTTTCTATGGGCTTTATTTTTGGCAAATCAATACGACCTACTAAATTTCATAAGGATCGGCTGACTATATCCATATAACTGAACAATCGGAAATGCCATCATTTTGGTGTTCGTAAAGTTAGGAAGTTGGGATTTTCTATGGGTTTTATTTTTGGCCAATCAATACGACCTACCAAATTTCATAGGGATCGGCTGACTATATCCTATAGCTGCCATATAACTGAACGATCGGAAATGCCATAACTTTGGTGTTCGTAAAGTTAGGAAGTTGGGATTTTCTATGGGTTTTATTTTTGGCCAATCAATACGATCTACCAAATTTCATAAGGATTGGCTGAATCGGAAATGCCATAACTTTGGTGTTCGTAAAGTTAGGAAGTTGGGATTTTCTATGGGTTTTATTTTTGGCCAATCAATACGACCTACTAAATTTCATAAGGAGCGGCTGACTATATCCATATAACTGAACAATCGGAAATGCCATCATTTTGGTGTTCGTAAAGTTAAGAAGTTGGGATTTTCTATGGGTTTTATTTTTGGCCAATCAATACGATCTACCAAATTTCATAAGTATCGCCTGATCGGAAATGCCATAACTTTGGTGTTTGTAAGGTTCGGAAGTTGGGATTTTCTATGGGTTTAATTTTGGGCAATCAAGTTGGGATTTTCTATGGGTTTTATTTTTGGCCAATCAATACGATCTACCAAATTTCATAAGTATCGCCTGAAATCGGAAATGCCATAACTTTGGTGTTTGTAAAGTGGGTTTTTCTATGGGTTTTATTTTTTGGCCAATCAATACGATCTACCAAATTTCATAAGGATCGGCTGACTATATCCATATAACTGAACAATCGGAAATGTTATAACTTTGGTGTTCGTAAAGTTAGGAAGTTGGGATTTTCTATGGGTTTTATTTTTGGCCAATCAATACGATCTACCAAATTTCATAAGGATCGGCTGACTATATCCATATAACTGAACAATCGGAAATGTTATAACTTTGGTGTTCGTAAAGTTAGGAAGTTGGGATTTTCTATGGGTTTTATTTTTGGCCAATCAATCCGACCTACCAAATTTCATAGGGATCGGCTGACTATATCCTATAGCTGCCATATAACTGAACGATCGGAAATGCCATAACTTTGGTGTTTGTAAAGTTAGGAAGTTGGGATTTTCTATGGGTTTTATTTTTGGCCAATCAATACGATCTACCAAATTTCAAAAGGATCGGCTGACTATATCCATATAACTGAACAATCGGAAATGTTATAACTTTGGTGTTCGTAAAGTTAGGAAGTTGGGATTTTCTATGGGTTTTATTTTTGCCAATCAATATAATCTACCAAATTTCATAAAGATTGGCTGTTCGGAAATGGCTGACTATATCCATATAACTGAACAATCGGAAATGTTATAACTTTGATGTTCGTAAAGTTAGGAAGTTGGGATTTTCTATGGGTTTTATTTTTGGCCAATCAATACGACCTACCAAATTTCATAGGGATCGGCTGACTATATCCTATAGCTGCCATATAACTGAACGATCGGAAATGCCATAACTTTGGTGTTCGTAAAGTTAGGAAGTTGGGATTTTCTATGGGTTTTATTTTTGGCCAATCAATACGATCTACCAAATTTCATAAGTATCGCCTGATCGGATATGCCATAACTTTGGTGTTTGTAAGGTTCGGAAGTTGGGATTTTCTATGGGTTTAATTTTTGGCAAATCAATCCGACATACCAAATTTCATAGGGATCGGCTGACTATATCCATATAACTAAACAATCGGAAATGCCATAACTTTGGTGTTTGTAAAGTTAGGAAGTTGGGATTTTCTATGGGTTTTATTTTTGGCCAATCAATACGACCTACCAAATTTCATAGGGATCGGCTGACTATATCCTATAGCTGCCATATAACTGAACGATCGGAAATGCCATAACTTTGGTGTTCGTAAAGTTAGGAAGTTGGGATTTTCTATGGGTTTTATTTTTGGCCAATCAATACGATCTACCAAATTTCATAAAGATTGGCTGATCGGAAATACTATAACTTTGGTGTTCGTAAAGTTAGGAAGTTGGGATTTTCTATGGGTTTTATTTTTGGCAAATCAATACGACCTACTAAATTTCATAAGGATCGGCTGACTATATCCATATAACTGAACAATCGGAAATGCCATCATTTTGGTGTTCGTAAAGTTAGGAAGTTGGGATTTTCTATGGGTTTTATTTTTGGCCAATCAATACGACCTACCAAATTTCATAGGCATCGGCTGACTATATCCTATAGCTGCCATATAACTGAACGATCGGAAATGCCATAACTTTGGTGTTCGTAAAGTTAGGAAGTTGGGATTTTCTATGGGTTTTATTTTTGGCCAATCAATACGATCTACCAAATTTCATAAGGATTGGCTGATCGGAAATGCCATAACTTTGGTGTTCGTAAAGTTAGGAAGTTGGGATTTTCTATGGGTTTTATTTTTGGCCAATCAATACGACCTACTAAATTTCATAAGGAGCGGCTGACTATATCCATATAACTGAACAATCGGAAATGCCATCATTTTGGTGTTCGTAAAGTTAAGAAGTTGGGATTTTCTATGGGTTTTATTTCTGGCCAATCAATACGATCTACCAAATTTCATAAGTATCGCCTGATCGGAAATGCCATAACTTTGGTGTTTGTAAGGTTCGGAAGTTGGGATTTTCTATGGGTTTAATTTTTGGGCAATCAAGTTGGGATTTTCTATGGGTTTTATTTTTGGCCAATCAATACGATCTACCAAATTTCATAAGTATCGCCTGATCGGCAATGCCATAACTTTGGTGTTTGTAAGGTTCGGAAGTTGGGATTTTCTATGGATTTAATTTTTGGGCAATCAAGTTGGGATTTTCTATGGGTTTTATTTTTGGCCAGTCAATCCGACCTACCAATTTTTATAGGGATCGGCTGACTATATCCTATAGCTGCCATATAACTGAACGATCGGAAATGCCATAACTTTGGTGTTCGTAAAGTTAGGAAGTTGGGATTTTCTATGGGTTTTATTTTTGGCAAATCAATACGACCTACTAAATTTCATAAGGATCGGCTGACTATATCCATATAACTGAACAATCGGAAATGCCATCATTTTGGTGTTCGTAAAGTTAGGATGTTGGGATTTTCTATGGATTTTGACTATATCCTATAGCTGCCATATAACTGAACGATCGAAAATGCCATAACTTTGTTGTTTGTAAAGTTAGGAAGTTGGGATTTTCTATGGGTTTTATTTTTGGCCAGTCAATACGACCTACCAAATTTCATAAGGATCCATATAACTGAACAATCGGAAATGCCATCATTTTGGTATTCGTAAAGTTAGGAAGTTGGGATTTTCTATGGGTTTTATTTTTGGCCAGTCAATCCGACCTACCAATTTTTATAGGGATCGGCTGACTATATCCTATAGCTGCCATATAACTGAACGATCGGAAATGCCATAACTTTGGTGTTCGTAAAGTTAGGAAGTTGGGATTTTCTATGGGTTTTATTTTTGGCCAATCAATGCGACCAACTAAATTTCATAAGGATCGGCTGACTATATCCATATAACTGAACAATCGGAAATGCCATCATTTTGGTGTTCGTAAAGTTAGGAAGTTGGGATTTTCTATGGGTTTTATTTTTGGCCAATCAATACGATCTACCAAATTTCATAAGTATCGCCTGATCGGAAATGCCATAACTTTAGTGTTTGTAAGGTTCGGAAGTTGGGATTTTCTATGGGTTTTATTTTTGGCAAATCAATACGACCTACTAAATTTCATAAGGATCGGCTGACTATATCCATATAACTGAACAATCGGAAATGCCATCATTTTGGTGTTCGTAAAGTTAGGAAGTTGGGATTTTCTATGGATTTTGACTATATCCTATAGCCGCCATATAACTGAACGATCGAAAATGCCATAACTTTGTTGTTTGTAAAGTTAGAAAGTTGGGATTTTCTATGGGTTTTATTTTTGGCCAATCAATCCGACCTACCAATTTTTATAGGGATCGGCTGACTATATCATATAGCTGCCATATAACTGAACGATCGGAAATGCCATAACTTTGGTGTTTGTGAAGTTAGGAAGTTGGGCTTTTCTATGGGTTTTATTTTTGGCCAATCAATACGATCTACCAAATTTCATAAGGATCGGCTGGCTATATCCATATAACTGAACAATCGGAAATGTTATAACTTTGGTGTTCGTAAAGTTAGGAAGTTGGGATTTTCTATGGGTTTTATTTTTGGCCAATCAATACGACCTACCAAATTTCATAGGGATCGGCTGACTATATCCTATATCTGCCATATAACTGAACGATCGGAAATGCCATAACTTTGGTGTTTGTAAAGTTAGGAAGTTGGGCTTTCTATGGGTTTAATTTTTGGCCAATCAATACGATCTACCAAATTTCATAAGGATCGGCTGACTATATCCATATAACTGAACAATCGGAAGTGTTATAACTTTGGTGTTCGTAAAGTTAGGAAGTTGGGATTTTCTATGGGTTTTATTTTTGGCCAATCAATACGACCTACCAAATTTCATAGGGATCGGCTGACTATATCCTATATCTGCCATATAACTGAACGATCGGAAATGCCATAACTTTGGTGTTTGTAAAGTTAGGAAGTTGGGCTTTCTATGGGTTTTATTTTTGGCCAATCAATACGATCTACCAAATTTCATAAGGATCGGCTGACTATATCCATATAACTGAACAATCGGAAGTGTTATAACTTTGGTGTTCGTAAAGTTAGGAAGTTGGGATTTTCTATGGGTTTTATTTTTGGCCAATCAATACGACCTACTAAATTTCATAAGGATCGGCTGACTATATCCATATAACTGAACAATCGGAAATGCCAGCAGTTTGGTGTTCGTCAAGTTAGGAAGTTATGATTTTCTATGGGTTTTATTTTTGTCCAGTCAATCCGACCTACCAATTTTTATAGGGATCGGCTGACTATATCCTATAGCTGCCATATAACTGAACGATCGGAAATGCCATAACTTTGGTGTTTGTAAAGTTAGGAAGTTGGGATTTTCTGTGGGTTTTATTTTTGGCCAATCAATACGATCTACCCAATTTCATAAGGATCGGCCAACTATATCCATATAACTGAACGATCGGAAATGCCATAACTTTGGTGTTCGTAAAGTTTGAAAGTTGGGATTTTCTATGGGTTTTATTTTTGGCCAATCAATCCGACCTACCAAATTTAATTGGGATCGGCTGACTATATCCATATATCTGAACAATCGGAAATGCCATAACTTTGGTGTTCGTAAAGTTAGGAAGTTGGGATTTTCTATGGGTTTTATTTTTGGCCAATCAATACGACCTACCAAATTTCATAGGGATCGGCTGACTATATCCTATATCTGCCATATAACTGAACGATCGGAAATGCCATAACTTTGGTGTTTGTAAAGTTAGGAAGTTGGGCTTTCTATGGGTTTAATTTTTGGCCAATCAATACGACCTACCAAATTTCATAAGGATCCATATAACTGAACAATCGGAAATGCCATCATTTTGGTGTTCGTAAAGTTAGGAAGTTGGGATTTTCTATGGGTTTTATTTTTGGCCAATCAATCCGACCTACCAATTTTTATAGGGATCGGCTGACTATATCCTATAGCTGCCATATAACTGAACGATCGGAAATGCCATAACTTTGGTGCTTGTAAAGTTAGGAAGTTGGGATTTTCTATGGGTTTTATTTTTGGCCAATCAATACGATCTACCAAATTTCTTAAGGATCGGCTGACTATATCCATATAACTGAACAATCGGAAATGCCATCATTTTGGTGTTCGTAAAGTTAAGAAGTTGGGATTTTCTATGGGTTTTATTTCTGGCCAATCAATACGATCTACCAAATTTCATAAGTATCGCCTGATCGGAAATGCCATAACTTTGGTGTTTGTAAGGTTCGGAAGTTGGGATTTTCTATGGGTTTAATTTTTGGGCAATCAAGTTGGGATTTTCTATGGGTTTTATTTTTGGCCAATCAATACGATCTACCAAATTTCATAAGTATCGCCTGATCGGCAATGCCATAACTTTGGTGTTTGTAAGGTTCGGAAGTTGGGATTTTCTATGGGTTTAATTTTTGGGCAATCAAGTTGGGATTTTCTATGGGTTTTATTTTTGGCCAGTCAATCCGACCTACCAATTTTTATAGGGATCGGCTGACTATATCCTATAGCTGCCATATAACTGAACGATCGGAAATGCCATAACTTTGGTGTTTGTAAAGTTAGGAAGTTGGGATTTTCTATGGGTTTTATTTTTGGCCAATCAATACGATCTATCAAATTTCATAAGTATCGCCTGATCGGAAATGCCATAACTTTAGTGTTTGTAAGGTTCGGAAGTTGGGATTTTCTATGGGTTTTATTTTTGGCAAATCAATACGACCTACTAAATTTCATAAGGATCGGCTGACTATATCCATATAACTGAACAATCGGAAATGCCATCATTTTGGTGTTCGTAAAGTTAGGAAGTTGGGATTTTCTATGGATTTTGACTATATCCTATAGCCGCCATATAACTGAACGATCGAAAATGCCATAACTTTGTTGTTTGTAAAGTTAGAAAGTTGGGATTTTCTATGGGTTTTATTTTTGGCCAGTCAATCCGACCTACCAATTTTTATAGGGATCGGCTGACTATATCATATAGCTGCCATATAACTGAACGATCGGAAATGCCATAACTTTGGTGTTTGTGAAGTTAGGAAGTTGGGCTTTCTATGGGTTTTATTTTTGGCCAATCAATACGATCTACCAAATTTCATAAGGATCGGCTGGCTATATCCATATAACTGAACAATCGGAAGTGTTATAACTTTGGTGTTCGTAAAGTTAGGAAGTTGGGATTTTCTATGGGTTTTATTTTTGGCCAATCAATACGACCTACCAAATTTCATAGGGATCGGCTGACTATATCCTATATCTGCCATATAACTGAACGATCGGAAATGCCATAACTTTGGTGTTTGTAAAGTTAGGAAGTTGGGCTTTCTATGGGTTTAATTTTTGGCCAATCAATACGATCTACCAAATTTCATAAGGATCGGCTGACTATATCCATATAACTGAACAATCGGAAGTGTTATAACTTTGGTGTTCGTAAAGTTAGGAAGTTGGGATTTTCTATGGGTTTTATTTTTGGCCAATCAATACGACCTACCAAATTTCATAGGGATCGGCTGACTATATCCTATATCTGCCATATAACTGAACGATCGGAAATGCCATAACTTTGGTGTTTGTAAAGTTAGGAAGTTGGGCTTTCTATGGGTTTTATTTTTGGCCAATCAATACGATCTACCAAATTTCATAAGGATCGGCTGACTATATCCATATAACTGAACAATCGGAAGTGTTATAACTTTGGTGTTCGTAAAGTTAGGAAGTTGGGATTTTCTATGGGTTTTATTTTTGGCCAATCAATACGACCTACTAAATTTCATAAGGATCGGCTGACTATATCCATATAACTGAACAATCGGAAATGCCAGCAGTTTGGTGTTCGTCAAGTTAAGAAGTTATGATTTTCTATGGGTTTTATTTTTGTCCAGTCAATCCGACCTACCAATTTTTATAGGGATCGGCTGACTATATCCTATAGCTGCCATATAACTGAACGATCGGAAATGCCATAACTTTGGTGTTTGTAAAGTTAGGAAGTTGGGATTTTCTGTGGGTTTTATTTTTGGCCAATCAATACGATCTACCCAATTTCATAAGGATCGGCCAACTATATCCATATAACTGAACGATCGGAAATGCCATAACTTTGGTGTTCGTAAAGTTTGAAAGTTGGGATTTTCTATGGGTTTTATTTTTGGCCAATCAATCCGACCTACCAAATTTAATTGGGATCGGCTGACTATATCCATATATCTGAACAATCGGAAATGCCATAACTTTGGTGTTCGTAAAGTTAGGAAGTTGGGATTTTCTATGGGTTTTATTTTTGGCCAATCAATACGACCTACCAAATTTCATAGGGATCGGCTGACTATATCCTATATCTGCCATATAACTGAACGATCGGAAATGCCATAACTTTGGTGTTTGTAAAGTTAGGAAGTTGGGCTTTCTATGGGTTTAATTTTTGGCCAGTCAATACGACCTACCAAATTTCATAAGGATCCATATAACTGAACAATCGGAAATGCCATCATTTTGGTGTTCGTAAAGTTAGGAAGTTGGGATTTTCTATGGGTTTTATTTTTGGCCAGTCAATCCGACCTACCAATTTTTATAGGGATCGGCTGACTATATCCTATAGCTGCCATATAACTGAACGATCGGAAATGCCATAACTTTGGTGCTTGTAAAGTTAGGAAGTTGGGATTTTCTATGGGTTTTATTTTTGGCCAATCAATACGATCTACCAAATTTCTTAAGGATCGGCTGACTATATCCATATAACTGAACAATCGGAAATGCCATCATTTTGGTGTTCGTAAAGTTAAGAAGTTGGGATTTTCTATGGGTTTTATTTTTGGCCAATCAATACGATCTACCAAATTTCATAAGTATCGCCTGATCGGCAATGCCATAACTTTGGTGTTTGTAAGGTTCGGAAGTTGGGATTTTCTATGGGTTTAATTTTTGGGCAATCAAGTTGGGATTTTCTATGGGTTTTATTTTTGGCCAATCAATACGATCTACCAAATTTCATAAGTATCGCCTGATCGGCAATGCCATAACTTTGGTGTTTGTAAGGTTCGGAAGTTGGGATTTTCTATGGGTTTAATTTTTGGGCAATCAAGATTGGGTTTTATTTTTGGCCAGTCAATCCGACCTACCAATTTTTATAGGGATCGGCTGACTATATCCTATAGCTGCCATATAACTGAACGATCGGAAATGCCATAACTTTGGTGTTCGTAAAGTTAGGAAGTTGGGATTTTCTATGGGTTTTATTTTTGGCAAATCAATACGACCTACTAAATTTCATAAGGATCGGCTGACTATATCCATATAACTGAACAATCGGAAATGCCATCATTTTGGTGTTCGTAAAGTTAGGATGTTGGGATTTTCTATGGATTTTGACTATATCCTATAGCTGCCATATAACTGAACGATCGAAAATGCCATAACTTTGTTGTTTGTAAAGTTAGGAAGTTGGGATTTTCTATGGGTTTTATTTTTGGCCAGTCAATACGACCTACCAAATTTCATAAGGATCCATATAACTGAACAATCGGAAATGCCATCATTTTGGTATTCGTAAAGTTAGGAAGTTGGGATTTTCTATGGGTTTTATTTTTGGCCAGTCAATCCGACCTACCAATTTTTATAGGGATCGGCTGACTATATCCTATAGCTGCCATATAACTGAACGATCGGAAATGCCATAACTTTGGTGTTCGTAAAGTTAGGAAGTTGGGATTTTCTATGGGTTTTATTTTTGGCCAATCAATGCGACCAACTAAATTTCATAAGGATCGGCTGACTATATCCATATAACTGAACAATCGGAAATGCCATCATTTTGGTGTTCGTAAAGTTAAGAAGTTGGGATTTTCTATGGGTTTTATTTTTGGCCAATCAATACGACCTACCAAATTTCATAAGGATCGGCTGACTATATCCTATATCTGCCATATAACTGAACGATCGGAAATGCCATAACTTTGGTGTTTGTAAAGTTAGGAAGTTGGGCTTTCTATGGGTTTTATTTTTGGCCAATCAATACGATCTACCAAATTTCATAAGGATCGGCTGACTATATCCATATAACTGAACAATCGGAAGTGTTATAACTTTGGTGTTCGTAAAGTTAGGAAGTTGGGATTTTCTATGGGTTTTATTTTTGGCCAATCAATACGACCTACTAAATTTCATAAGGATCGGCTGACTATATCCATATAACTGAACAATCGGAAATGCCAGCATTTTGGTGTTCGTAAAGTTAAGAAGTTATGATTTTCTATGGGTTTTATTTTTGTCCAGTCAATCCGACCTACCAATTTTTATAGGGATCGGCTGACTATATCCTATAGCTGCCATATAACTGAACGATCGGAAATGCCATAACTTTGGTGTTTGTAAAGTTAGGAAGTTGGGATTTTCTATGGGTTTTATTTTTGGCCAATCAATACGATCTACCCAATTTCATAAGGATCGGCCAACTATATCCATATAACTGAACGATCGGAAATGCCATAACTTTGGTGTTCGTAAAGTTTGAAAGTTGGGATTTTCTATGGGTTTTATTTTTGGCCAATCAATCCGACCTACCAAATTTAATTGGCATCGGCTGACTATATCCATATATCTGAACAATCGGAAATGCCATAACTTTGGTGTTCGTAAAGTTAGGAAGTTGGGATTTTCTATGGGTTTTATTTTTGGCCAATCAATACGACCTACCAAATTTCATAGGGATCGGCTGACTATATCCTATATCTGCCATATAACTGAACGATCGGAAATGCCATAACTTTGGTGTTTGTAAAGTTAGGAAGTTGGGCTTTCTATGGGTTTAATTTTTGGCCAATCAATACGACCTACCAAATTTCATAAGGATCAACATATAACTGAACAATCGGAAATGCCATCATTTTGGTGTTCGTAAAGTTAGGAAGTTGGGATTTTCTATGGGTTTTGTTTTTGGCCAGTCAATCCGACCTACCAATTTTTATAGGGATCGGCTGACTATATCCTATAGCTGCAATATAACTGAACGATCGGAAATGCCATAACTTTGGTGCTTGTAAAGTTAGGAAGTTGGGATTTTCTATGGGTTTTATTTTTGGCCAATCAATACGATCTACCAAATTTCTTAAGGATCGGCTGACTATATCCATATAACTGAACAATCGGAAATGCCATAACTTTGGTGTTCGTAAAGTTAGGAAGTTGGGCTTTCTATGGGTTTTATTTTTGGCCAATCAATACGATCTACCAAATTTCATAAGGATCGGCTGACTATATCCATATAACTGAACAATCGGAAATGCCATCATTTTGGTGTTCGTAAAGTTAGGATGTTGGGATTTTCTATGGATTTTGACTATATCCTATAGCTGCCATATAACTGAACGATCGAAAATGCCATAACTTTGTTGTTTGTAAAGTTAGGAAGTTGGGATTTTCTATGGGTTTTATTTTTGGCCAGTCAATACGACCTACCAAATTTCATAAGGATCCATATAACTGAACAATCGGAAATGCCATCATTTTGGTATTCGTAAAGTTAGGAAGTTGGGATTTTCTATGGGTTTTATTTTTGGCCAGTCAATCCGACCTACCAATTTTTATAGGGATCGGCTGACTATATCCTATAGCTGCCATATAACTGAACGATCGGAAATGCCATAACTTTGGTGTTCGTAAAGTTAGGAAGTTGGGATTTTCTATGGGTTTTATTTTTGGCCAATCAATGCGACCAACTAAATTTCATAAGGATCGGCTGACTATATCCATATAACTGAACAATCGGAAATGCCATCATTTTGGTGTTCGTAAAGTTAAGAAGTTGGGATTTTCTATGGGTTTTATTTTTGGCCAATCAATACGATCTACCAAATTTCATAAGTATCGCCTGATCGGAAATGCCATAACTTTAGTGTTTGTAAGGTTCGGAAGTTGGGATTTTCTATGGGTTTTATTTTTGGCAAATCAATGCGACCTACTAAATTTCATAAGGATCGGCTGACTATATCCATATAACTGAACAATCGGAAATGCCATCATTTTGGTGTTCGTAAAGTTAGGAAGTTGGGATTTTCTATGGATTTTGACTATATCCTATAGCCGCCATATAACTGAACGATCGAAAATGCCATAACTTTGTTGTTTGTAAAGTTAGAAAGTTGGGATTTTCTATGGGTTTTATTTTTGGCCAGTCAATCCGACCTACCAATTTTTATAGGGATCGGCTGACTATATCCTATAGCTGCCATATAACTGAACGATCGGAAATGCCATAACTTTGGTGTTTGTGAAGTTAGGAAGTTGGGCTTTCTATGGGTTTTATTTTTGGCCAATCAATACGATCTACCAAATTTCATAAGGATCGGCTGGCTATATCCATATAACTGAACAATCGGAAGTGTTATAACTTTGGTGTTCGTAAAGTCAGGAAGTTGGGATTTTCTATGGGTTTTATTTTTGGCCAATCAATACGACCTACCAAATTTCATAGGGATCGGCTGACTATATCCTATATCTGCCATATAACTGAACGATCGGAAATGCCATAACTTTGGTGTTTGTAAAGTTAGGAAGTTGGGCTTTCTATGGGTTTTATTTTTGGCCAATCAATACGATCTACCAAATTTCATAAGGATCGGCTGACTATATCCATATAACTGAACAATCGGAAGTGTTATAACTTTGGTGTTCGTAAAGTTAGGAAGTTGGGATTTTCTATGGGTTTTATTTTTGGCCAATCAATACGACCTACCAAATTTCATAGGGATCGGCTGACTATATCCTATATCTGCCATATAACTGAACGATCGGAAATGCCATAACTTTGGTGTTTGTAAAGTTAGGAAGTTGGGCTTTCTATGGGTTTTATTTTTGGCCAATCAATACGATCTACCAAATTTCATAAGGATCGGCTGACTATATCCATATAACTGAACAATCGGAAGTGTTATAACTTTGGTGTTCGTAAAGTTAGGAAGTTGGGATTTTCTATGGGTTTTATTTTTGGCCAATCAATACGACCTACTAAATTTCATAAGGATCGGCTGACTATATCCATATAACTGAACAATCGGAAATGCCAGCATTTTGGTGTTCGTAAAGTTAAGAAGTTATGATTTTCTATGGGTTTTATTTTTGTCCAGTCAATCCGACCTACCAATTTTTATAGGGATCGGCTGACTATATCCTATAGCTGCCATATAACTGAACGATCGGAAATGCCATAACTTTGGTGTTTGTAAAGTTAGGAAGTTGGGATTTTCTATGGGTTTTATTTTTGGCCAATCAATACGATCTACCCAATTTCATAAGGATCGGCCAACTATATCCATATAACTGAACGATCGGAAATGCCATAACTTTGGTGTTCGTAAAGTTTGAAAGTTGGGATTTTCTATGGGTTTTATTTTTGGCCAATCAATCCGACCTACCAAATTTAATTGGGATCGGCTGACTATATCCATATATCTGAACAATCGGAAATGCCATAACTTTGGTGTTCGTAAAGTTAGGAAGTTGGGATTTTCTATGGGTTTTATTTTTGGCCAATCAATACGACCTACCAAATTTCATAGGGATCGGCTGACTATATCCTATATCTGCCATATAACTGAACGATCGGAAATGCCATAACTTTGGTGTTTGTAAAGTTAGGAAGTTGGGCTTTCTATGGGTTTAATTTTTGGCCAGTCAATACGACCTACCAAATTTCATAAGGATCCATATAACTGAACAATCGGAAATGCCATCATTTTGGTGTTCGTAAAGTTAGGAAGTTGGGATTTTCTATGGGTTTTATTTTTGGCCAGTCAATCCGACCTACCAATTTTTATAGGGATCGGCTGACTATATCCTATAGCTGCCATATAACTGAACGATCGGAAATGCCATAACTTTGGTGTTTGTAAAGTTAGGAAGTTGGGATTTTCTATGGGTTTTATTTTTGGCCAATCAATACGATCTACCAAATTTCTTAAGGATCGGCTGACTATATCCATATAACTGAACAATCGGAAATGCCATAACTTTGGTGTTCGTAAAGTTAGGAAGTTGGGCTTTCTATGGGTTTTATTTTTGGCCAATCAATACGATCTACCAAATTTCTTAAGGATCGGCTGACTATATCCATATAACTGAACAATCGGAAATGCCATAACTTTGGTGTTCGTAAAGTTAGGAAGTTGGGATTTTCTATGGGTTTTATTTTTGGCCAATCAATACGACCTACCAAATTTCATAGGGATCGGCTGACTATATCCTATAGCTGCCATATAACTGAAGGATCGGAAATGACATAACTTTGGTGTTCGTAAAGTTAGGAAGTTGGGATTTTCTATGGGTTTTATTTTTGGCCAATCAATACGATCTACCAAATTTCATAAGGATTGGCTGATCGGAAATGCCATAACTTTGGTGTTTGTAAAGTTAGGAAGTTGGGATTTTCTATGGGTTTTATTTTTGGCCAATCAATACGATCTACTAAATTTCATAAGGATCGGCTGACTATATACATATAACTGAACCATCGGAAATGTTATAACTTTGGTGTTCGTAAAGTTAGGAAGTTGGGATTTTCTATGGGTTTTATTTTTGGCCAATCAATCCGACCTACCAAATTTCATAGGGATCGGCTGACTATATCCTATAGCTGCCATATAACTGAACGATCGGAAATGCCATAACTTTGGTGTTCGTAAAGTTAGGAAGTTGGGATTTTCTATGGGTTTAATTTTTGGCCAGTCAATACGACCTACCAAATTTCATAAGGATCCATATAACTGAACAATCGGAAATGCCATCATTTTGGTGTTCGTAAAGTTAGGAAGTTGGGATTTTCTATGG
The DNA here is from genome assembly GCA_018152295.1 of Drosophila carrolli. Lineage (NCBI taxonomy): Eukaryota > Metazoa > Arthropoda > Insecta > Diptera > Drosophilidae > Drosophila > Drosophila carrolli. Next base: position 28,741 of record JAECXJ010000055.1, on the reverse strand, counting down.
GTTTTATTTTTGGCCAGTCAATCCGACCTACCAATTTTTATAGGGATCGGCTGACTATATCCTATAGCTGCCATATAACTGAACGATCGGAAATGCCATAACTTTGGTGTTTGTAAAGTTAGGAAGTTGGGATTTTCTATGGGTTTTATTTTTGGCCAATCAATACGATCTACCAAATTTCATAAGGATCCGCTGACTATATCCATATAACTGAACAATCGGAAATGCCATAACTTTGGTGTTCGTAAAGTTAGGAAGTTGGGATTTTCTATGGGTTTTATTTTTGGCCAATCAATACGACCTACCAAATTTCATAGGGATCGGCTGACTATATCCTATAGCTGCCATATAACTGAACGATCGGAAATGACATAACTTTGGTGTTCGTAAAGTTAGGAAGTTGGGATTTTCTATGGGTTTTATTTTTGGCCAATCAATACGATCTACCAAATTTCATAAGGATTGGCTGATCGGAAATGCCATAACTTTGGTGTTTGTAAAGTTAGGAAGTTGGGATTTTCTATGGGTTTTATTTTTGGCCAATCGATACGACCTACTAAATTTCATAAGGATCGGCTGACTATATCCATATAACTGAACAATCGGAAATGCCATCGTTTTGGTGTTCGTAAAGTTAGGAAGTTGGGATTTTCTATGGATTTTGACTATATCCTATAGCTGCCATATAACTGAACGATCGAAAATGCCATAACTTTGTTGTTTGTAAAGTTAGGAAGTTGGGATTTTCTATGGGTTTAATTTTTGGCCAATCAATACGACCTACCAAATTTCATAAGGATCCATATAACTGAACAATCGGAAATGCCATCATTTTGGTGTTCGTAAAGTTAGGAAGTTGGGATTTTCTATGGGTTTTATTTTTGGCCAGTCAATCCGACCTACCAATTTTTATAGGGATCGGCTGACTATATCCTATAGCTGCCATATAACTGAACGATCGGAAATGCCATAACTTTGGTGTTTGTAAAGTTAGGAAGTTGGGATTTTCTATGGGTTTTATTTTTGGCCAATCAATGCGACCAACTAAATTTCATAAGGATCGGCTGACTATATCCATATAACTGAACAATCGGAAATGCCATCATTTTGGTGTTCGTAAAGTTAAGAAGTTGGGATTTTCTATGGGTTTTATTTTTGGCCAATCAATACGATCTACCAAATTTCATAAGTATCGCCTGATCGGAAATGCCATAACTTTGGTGTTTGTAAAGTTAGGAAGTTGGGATTTTCTATGGGTTTTATTTTTGGCCAATCAATGCGACCAACTAAATTTCATAAGGATCGGCTGACTATATCCATATAACTGAACAATCGGAAATGCCATCATTTTGGTGTTCGTAAAGTTAAGAAGTTGGGATTTTCTATGGGTTTTATTTTTGGCCAATCAATACGATCTACCAAATTTCATAAGTATCGCCTGATCGGAAATGCCATAACTTTGGTGTTCGTAAAGTTAGGAAGTTGGGATTTTCTATGGGTTTTATTTTTGGCCAATCAATACGACCTACTAAATTTCATAAGGATCGGCTGACTATATCCATATAACTGAACAATCGGAAATGCCATCATTTTGGTGTTCGTAAAGTTAAGAAGTTGCGATTTTCTATGGGTTTTATTTTTGTCCAGTCAATCCGACCTACCAATTTTTATAGGGATCGGCTGACTATATCCTATAGCTGCCATATAACTGAACGATCGGAAATGCCATAACTTTGGTGTTTGTAAAGTTAGGAAGTTGGGATTTTCTATGGGTTTTATTTTTGGCCAATCAATACGATCTACCCAATTTCATAAGGATCGGCTAACTATATCCATATAACTGAACAATCGGAAATGCCATAACTTTGGTGTTCGTAAAGTTTGGAAGTTGGGATTTTCTATGGGTTTTATTTTTGGCCAATCAATCCGACCTACCAAATTTAATTGGGATCGGCTGACTATATCCATATAACTGAACAATCGGAAATGCCATAACTTTGGTGTTCGTAAAGTTAGGAAGTTGGGATTTTCTATGGGTTTTATTTTTGGCCAATCAATACGATCTACCAAATTTCATAGGGATCGGCTGACTATATCCTATAGCTGCCATATAACTGAACGATCGGAAATGCCATAACTTTGGTGTTTGTAAAGTTAGGAAGTTGGGATTTTCTATGGGTTTTATTTATATAACTGAACGATCGAAAATGCCATAACTTTGTTGTTTGTAAAGTTAGGAAGTTGGGATTTTCTATGGATTTAATTTTTGGCCAGTCAATACGACCTACCAAATTTCATAAGGATCCATATACTTTGGTGTTTTTGGCCAATCAATACGACCTACCTAATTTCATAGGGATCGGCTGACTATATCCTATAGCTGCCATATAACTGAACGATCGGAAATGCCATAACTTTGGTGTTTGTAAAGTTAGGAAGTTGGGATTTTCTATGGGTTTTATTTTTGGCCAATCAATACGATCTACCAAATTTCATAAGGATTGGCTGATCGGAAATGCCATAACTTTGGTGTTTGTAAAGTTAGGAAGTTGGGATTTTCTATGGGTTTTATTTTTGGCCAATCGATACGACCTACTAAATTTCATAAGGATCGGCTGACTATATCCATATAACTGAACAATCGGAAATGCCATCGTTTTGGTGTTCGTAAAGTTAGGAAGTTGGGATTTTCTATGGATTTTGACTATATCCTATAGCTGCCATATAACTGAACGATCGAAAATGCCATAACTTTGTTGTTTGTAAAGTTAGGAAGTTGGGATTTTCTATGGATTTAATTTTTGGCCAGTCAATACGACCTACCAAATTTCATAAGGATCCATATAACTGAACAATCGGAAATGCCATCATTTTGGTGTTCGTAAAGTTAGGAAGTTGGGATTTTCTATGGGTTTTATTTTTGGCCAGTCAATCCGACCTACCAATTTTTATAGGGATCGGCTGACTATATCCTATAGCTGCCATATAACTGAACGATCGGAAATGCCATAACTTTGGTGTTTGTAAAGTTAGGAAGTTGGGATTTTCTATGGGTTTTATTTTTGGCCAATCAATGCGACCAACTAAATTTCATAAGGATCGGCTGACTATATCCATATAACTGAACAATCGGAAATGCCATCATTTTGGTGTTCGTAAAGTTAAGAAGTTGGGATTTTCTATGGGTTTTATTTTTGGCCAATCAATACGATCTACCAAATTTCATAAGTATCGCCTGATCGGAAATGCCATAACTTTGGTGTTTGTAAAGTTAGGAAGTTGGGATTTTCTATGGGTTTTATTTTTGGCCAATCAATGCGACCAACTAAATTTCATAAGGATCGGCTGACTATATCCATATAACTGAACAATCGGAAATGCCATCATTTTGGTGTTCGTAAAGTTAAGAAGTTGGGATTTTCTATGGGTTTTATTTTTGGCCAATCAATACGATCTACCAAATTTCATAAGTATCGCCTGATCGGAAATGCCATAACTTTGGTGTTCGTAAAGTTAGGAAGTTGGGATTTTCTATGGGTTTTATTTTTGGCCAATCAATACGACCTACTAAATTTCATAAGGATCGGCTGACTATATCCATATAACTGAACAATCGGAAATGCCATCATTTTGGTGTTCGTAAAGTTAAGAAGTTGCGATTTTCTATGGGTTTTATTTTTGTCCAGTCAATCCGACCTACCAATTTTTATAGGGATCGGCTGACTATATCCTATAGCTGCCATATAACTGAACGATCGGAAATGCCATAACTTTGGTGTTTGTAAAGTTAGGAAGTTGGGATTTTCTATGGGTTTTATTTTTGGCCAATCAATACGATCTACCCAATTTCATAAGGATCGGCTAACTATATCCATATAACTGAACAATCGGAAATGCCATAACTTTGGTGTTCGTAAAGTTTGGAAGTTGGGATTTTCTATGGGTTTTATTTTTGGCCAATCAATCCGACCTACCAAATTTAATTGGGATCGGCTGACTATATCCATATAACTGAACAATCGGAAATGCCATAACTTTGGTGTTCGTAAAGTTAGGAAGTTGGGATTTTCTATGGGTTTTATTTTTGGCCAATCAATACGATCTACCAAATTTCATAGGGATCGGCTGACTATATCCTATAGCTGCCATATAACTGAACGATCGGAAATGCCATAACTTTGGTGTTTGTAAAGTTAGGAAGTTGGGATTTTCTATGGGTTTTATTTATATAACTGAACGATCGAAAATGCCATAACTTTGTTGTTTGTAAAGTTAGGAAGATGGGATTTTCTATGGGTTTAATTTTTGGCCAGTCAATACGACCTACCAAATTTCATAAGGATCCATATAACTGAACAATCGGAAATGCCATCATTTTGGTGTTCGTAAAGTTAGGAAGTTGGGATTTTCTATGGGTTTTATTTTTGGCCAGTCAATCCGACCTACCAATTTTTATAGGGATCGGCTGACTATATCCTATAGCTGCCATACAACTGAACGATCGGAAATGCCATAACTTTGGTGTTTGTAAAGTTAGGAAGTTGGGATTTTCTATGGGTTTTATTTTTGGCCAATCAATACGACCCACCAAATTTCATAAGGATCGGCTGACTATATCCATATAACTGAACAATCGGAAGTGTTATAACTTTGGTGTTCGTAAAGTTAGGAAGTTGGGATTTTCTATGGGTTTTATTTTTGGCCAATCAATACGACCTACCAAATTTCATAAGGATCGGCTGACTATATCCATATAACTGAACAATCGGAAGTGTTATAACTTTGGTGTTTGTAAAGTTAGGAAGTTGGGATTTTCTATGGGTTTTATTTTTGGCCAATCAATGCGACCAACTAAATTTCATAAGGATCGGCTGACTATATCCATATAACTGAACAATCGGAAATGCCATCATTTTGGTGTTCGTAAAGTTAAGAAGTTGGGATTTTCTATGGGTTTTATTTTTGGCCAATCAATACGATCTACCAAATTTCATAAGTATCGCCTGATCGGAAATGCCATAACTTTGGTGTTTGTAAAGTTAGGAAGTTGGGATTTTCTATGGGTTTTATTTTTGGCCAATCAATGCGACCAACTAAATTTCATAAGGATCGGCTGACTATATCCATATAACTGAACAATCGGAAATGCCATCATTTTGGTGTTCGTAAAGTTAAGAAGTTGGGATTTTCTATGGGTTTTATTTTTGGCCAATCAATACGATCTACCAAATTTCATAAGTATCGCCTGATCGGAAATGCCATAACTTTGGTGTTCGTAAAGTTAGGAAGTTGGGATTTTCTATGGGTTTTATTTTTGGCCAATCAATACGACCTACTAAATTTCATAAGGATCGGCTGACTATATCCATATAACTGAACAATCGGAAATGCCATCATTTTGGTGTTCGTAAAGTTAAGAAGTTGCGATTTTCTATGGGTTTTATTTTTGTCCAGTCAATCCGACCTACCAATTTTTATAGGGATCGGCTGACTATATCCTATAGCTGCCATATAACTGAACGATCGGAAATGCCATAACTTTGGTGTTTGTAAAGTTAGGAAGTTGGGATTTTCTATGGGTTTTATTTTTGGCCAATCAATACGATCTACCCAATTTCATAAGGATCGGCTAACTATATCCATATAACTGAACAATCGGAAATGCCATAACTTTGGTGTTCGTAAAGTTTGGAAGTTGGGATTTTCTATGGGTTTTATTTTTGGCCAATCAATCCGACCTACCAAATTTAATTGGGATCGGCTGACTATATCCATATAACTGAACAATCGGAAATGCCATAACTTTGGTGTTCGTAAAGTTAGGAAGTTGGGATTTTCTATGGGTTTTATTTTTGGCCAATCAATACGATCTACCAAATTTCATAGGGATCGGCTGACTATATCCTATAGCTGCCATATAACTGAACGATCGGAAATGCCATAACTTTGGTGTTTGTAAAGTTAGGAAGTTGGGATTTTCTATGGGTTTTATTTATATAACTGAACGATCGAAAATGCCATAACTTTGTTGTTTGTAAAGTTAGGAAGATGGGATTTTCTATGGGTTTAATTTTTGGCCAATCAATACGACCTACCAAATTTCATAAGGATCTATATCATATAACTGAACAATCGGAAATGCCATCATTTTGGTGTTCGTAAAGTTAGGAAGTTGGGATTTTCTATGGGTTTTATTTTTGGCCAGTCAATCCGACCTACCAATTTTTATAGGGATCGGCTGACTATATCCTATAGCTGCCATACAACTGAACGATCGGAAATGCCATAACTTTGGTGTTTGTAAAGTTAGGAAGTTGGGATTTTCTATGGGTTTTATTTTTGGCCAATCAATACGACCTACCAAATTTCATAAGGATCGGCTGACTATATCCATATAACTGAACAATCGGAAATGCCATAACTTTGGTGTTCGTAAAGTTAGGAAGTTGGGATTTTCTATGGGTTTTATTTTTGGCCAATCAATACGACCTACCAAATTTCATAGGGATCGGCTGACTATATCCTATACTGCCATATAACTGAACGATCGGAAATGCCATAACTTTGGTGTTCGTAAAGTTAGGAAGTTGGGATTTTCTATGGGTTTTATTTTTGGCCAATCAATCCGACCTACCAAATTTCATAGGATCGGCTGACTATATCCATATAACTGAACAATCGGAAATGCCATAACTTTGGTGTTCGTAAAGTTAGGAAGTTGGGATTTTCTATGGGTTTTATTTTTGGCCAATCAATACGACCTACCAAATTTCATAGGGATCGGCTGACTATATCCTATAGCTGCCATATAACTGAACGATCGGAAATGCCATAACTTTGGTGTTTGTAAAGTTAGGAAGTTGGGATTTTCTATGGGTTTTATTTTTGGCCAATCAATACGACCTACCAAATTTCTTAAGGATCGGCTGACTATATCCATATAACTGAACAATCGGAAATGCCATAACTTTGGTGTTCGTAAAGTTAGGAAGTTGGGATTTTCTATGGGTTTTATTTTTGGCCAATCAATACGACCTACCAAATTTCATAGGGATCGGCTGACTATATCCATATAACTGAACGATCGGAAATGCCATAACTTTGGTGTTTGTAAAGTTAGGAAGTTGGGATTTTCTATGGGTTTTATTTTTGGCCAATCAATACGACCTACCAAATTTCATAAGGATCGGCTGACTATATCCATATAACTGAACAATCGGAAATGCCATCATTTTGGTGTTCGTAAAGTTAGGAAGTTGGGATTTTCTATGGGTTTTGACTTTATCCTATAGCTGCCATATAACTGAACGATCGGAAATGCCATAACTTTGGTGTTCGTAAAGTTAGGAAGTTGGGATTTTCTATGGGTTTTATTTTTGGCCAATCAATCCGCACCTACCAAATTTCATAAGGGATCGGCTGACTATATCCATATAACTGAACAATCGGAAATGCCATAACTTTGGTGTTCGTAAAGTTAGGAAGTTGGGATTTTCTATGGGTTTTATTTTTGGCCAATCAATACGATCTACCAAATTTCATAGGGATCGGCTGACTATATCCTATAGCTGCCATATAACTGAACGATCGGAAATGCCATAACTTTGGTGTTTGTAAAGTTAGGAAGTTGGGATTTTCTATGGGTTTTATTTTTGGCCAATCAATACGATCTACCAAATTTCTTAAGGATCGGCTGACTATATCCATATAACTGAACAATCGGAAATGCCATAACTTTGGTGTTCGTAAAGTTTGGAAGTTGGGATTTTCTATGGGTTTTATATTTGGCCAATCAATCCGACCTACCAAATTTAATTGGGATCGGCTGACTATATCCTATAGCTGCCATATAACTAAACGATCGGAAATGACATAACTTTGGTGTTCGTAAAGTTAGGAAGTTGGGATTTTCTATGGGTTTTATTTTTGGCCAATCAATACGATCTACCAAATTTCATAAGGATCGGCTGATCGGAAATGCCATAACTTTGGTGTTCGTAAAGTTAGGAAGTTGGGATTTTCTATGGGTTTTATTTTTGGCCAATCAATACGATCTACCAAATTTCATAGGGATCGGCTGACTATATCCTACTATATAACTGAACAATCGGAAATGCCATAACTTTGGTGTTTGTAAAGTTAGGAAGTTGGGATTTTCTATGGGTTTTATTTTTGGCCAATCAATCCGACCTACCAAATTTCATAAGGATCGGCTGACTATATCCTTGCGATATAACTGAACGATCGGAAATGCCATAACTTTGGTGTTTGTAAAGTTAGGAAGTTGGGATTTTCTATGGGTTTTATTTTTGGCCAATCAATACGACCTACCAAATTTCATAGGGATCGGCTGACTATATCCTATAGCGATATAACTGAACGATCGGAAATGCCATAACTTTGGTGTTCGTAAAGTTAGGAAGTTGGGATTTTCTATGGGTTTTATTTTTGGCCAATCAATACGACCTACCAAATTTCATAAGGATCGGCTGACTATATCCATATAACTGAACAATCGGAAATGCCATAACTTTGGTGTTCGTAAAGTTAGGAAGTTGGGATTTTCTATGGGTTTTATTTTTGGCCAATCAATACACCTATACCAAATTTCATAGGGATCGGCTGACTATATCCATACCATATAACTGAACGATCGGAAATGCCATAACTTTGGTGTTTGTAAAGTTAGGAAGTTGGGATTTTCTATGGGTTTTATTTTTGGCCAATCAATCACCTACCAAATTTCATAAGGATCGGCTGACTATATCCTATAGCTGCCATATAACTGAACGATCGGAAATGCCATAACTTTGGTGTTTGTAAAGTTAGGAAGTTGGGATTTTCTATGGGTTTTATTTTTGGCCAATCAATACGACCTACCAAATTTCATAAGGATCGGCTGACTATATCCTATATAACTGAACAATCGGAAATGCCATAACTTTGGTGTTCGTAAAGTTAGGAAGTTGGGATTTTCTATGGGTTTTATTTTTGGCCAATCAATACGACCTACCAAATTTCATAGGGATCGGTGAATTCTATAATCCATATAACTGAACGATCGGAAATGCCATAACTTTGGTGTTCGTAAAGTTAGGAAGTTGGGATTTTCTATGGGTTTTATTTTTGGCCAATCAATACGACCTACCAAATTTCATAAGGATCGGCTGACTATATCCATATAACTGAACAATCGGAAATGCCATAACTTTGGTGTTCGTAAAGTTAGGAAGTTGGGATTTTCTATGGGTTTTATTTTTGGCCAATCAATACGACCTACCAAATTTCAGATGAAATATCCTATAGCTGCCATATAACTGAACGATCGGAAATGCCATAACTTTGGTGTTTGTAAAGTTAGGAAGTTGGGATTTTCTATGGGTTTTATTTTTGGCCAATCAATACGACCTACCAAATTTCATAAGGATCGGCTGACTATATCCATATAACTGAACAATCGGAAATGCCATCGTTTTGGTGTTCGTAAAGTTAGGAAGTTGGGATTTTCTATGGATTTTGACTATATCCTATAGCTGCCATATAACTGAACGATCGAAAATGCCATAACTTTGTTGTTTGTAAAGTTAGGAAGATGGGATTTTCTATGGGTTTAATTTTTGGCCAATCAATACGACCTACCAAATTTCATAAGGATCACATATAACTGAACAATCGGAAATGCCATCGTTTTGGTGTTCGTAAAGTTAGGAAGTTGGGATTTTCTATGGGTTTTATTTTTGGCCATACCCTCCCAATCCTATAGCTGCCATATAACTGAACGATCGGAAATGCCATAACTTTGGTGTTCGTAAAGTTTGGAAGTTGGGATTTTCTATGGGTTTTATTTTTGGCCAATCAATCCGACCTACCAAATTTCATAGGGATTGGCTACTATACCATATAACTGAACAATCGGAAATGCCATAACTTTGGTGTTCGTAAAGTTAGGAAGTTGGGATTTTCTATGGGTTTTATTTTTGGCCAATCAATACGATCTACCAAATTTCATAGGGATCGGCTGACTATATCCTATAGCTGCCATATAACTGAACGATCGGAAATGCCATAACTTTGGTGTTTGTAAAGTTAGGAAGTTGGGATTTTCTATGGGTTTTATTTTTGGCCAATCAATACGATCTACCAAATTTCTTAAGGATCGGCTGACTATATCCATATAACTGAACAATCGGAAATGCCATAACTTTGGTGTTCGTAAAGTTAGGAAGATGGGATTTTCTATGGGTTTTTTTTTTGGCCAATCAATACGACCTCCCAAATTTCATAGGGATCGGCTGACTATATCCTATAGCTGCCATATAACTGAACGATCGGAAATGACATAACTTTGGTGTTCGTAAAGTTAGGAAGTTGGGATTTTCTATGGGTTTTATTTTTGGCCAATCAATACGATCTACCAAATTTCATAAGGATTGGCTGATCGGAAATGCCATAACTTTGGTGTTTGTAAAGTTAGGAAGTTGGGATTTTCTATGGGTTTTATTTTTGGCCAATCAATACGATCTACCAAATTTCATAAGGATCGGCTGACTATATCCATATAACTGAACAATCGGAAATGCCATAACTTTGGTGTTTGTAAAGTTAGGAAGTTGGGATTTTCTATGGGTTTTATTTTTGGCCAATCAATCCGACCTACCAAATTTCATAGGGATCGGCTGACTATGTCCTATAGCTGCCATATAACTGAACGATCGGAAATGCCATAACTTTGGTGTTTGTAAAGTTAGGAAGTTGGGATTTTCTATGGGTTTTATTTTTGGCCAATCGATACGACCTACTAAATTTCATAAGGATCGGCTGACTATATCCATATAACTGAACAATCGGAAATGCCATCGTTTTGGTGTTCGTAAAGTTAGGAAGTTGGGATTTTCTATGGATTTTGACTATATCCTATAGCTGCCATATAAATGAACGATCGAAAATGCCATAACTTTGTTGTTTGTAATGTTAGGAAGATGGGATTTTCTATGGGTTTAATTTTTGGCCAGTCAATACGACCTACCAAATTTCATAAGGATCCATATAACTGAACAATCGGAAATGCCATCATTTTGGTGTTCGTAAAGTTAGGAAGTTGGGATTTTCTATGGGTTTTATTTTTGGCCAGTCAATCCGACCTACCAATTTTTATAGGGATCGGCTGACTATATCCTATAGCTGCCATATAACTGAACGATCGGAAATGCCATAACTTTGGTGTTTGTAAAGTTAGGAAGTTGGGATTTTCTATGGGTTTTATTTTTGGCCAATCAATACGACCTACCAAATTTCATAGGGATCGGCTGACTATATCCTATAGCTGCCATATAACTGAACGATCGGAAATGCCATAACTTTGGTGTTCGTAAAGTTAGGAAGTTGGGATTTTCTATGGGTTTTATTTTTGGCCAATCAATACGATCTACCAAATTTCATAAGGATTGGCTGATCGGAAATGCCATAACTTTGGTGTTCGTAAAGTTAGGAAGTTGGGATTTTCTATGGGTTTTATTTTTGGCCAATCAATACGACCTACTAAATTTCATAAGGATCGGCTGACTATATCCATATAACTGAACAATCGGAAATGCCATAATTTTGGTGTTCGTAAAGTTAAGAACTTGGGATTTTCTATGGGTTTTATTTTTGGCCAATCAATACGACCTACCAAATTTCATAGGGATCGGCTGACTATATCCTATAGCTGCCATATAACTGAACGATCGGAAATGACATAACTTTGGTGTTCGTAAAGTTAGGAAGTTGGGATTTTCTATGGGTTTTATTTTTGGCCAATCAATACGATCTACCAAATTTCATAAGGATTGGCTGATCGGAAATGCCATAACTTTGGTGTTTGTAAAGTTAGGAAGTTGGGATTTTCTATGGGTTTTATTTTTGGCCAATCAATACGATCTACCAAATTTCATAAGGATCGGCTGACTATATCCATATAACTGAACAATCGGAAATGCCATAACTTTGGTGTTCGTAAAGTTAGGAAGTTGGGATTTTCTATGGGTTTTATTTTTGGGCAATCAATCCGACCTACCAAATTTCATAGGGATCGGCTGACTATGTCCTATAGCTGCCATATAACTGAACGATCGGAAATGCCATAACTTTGGTGTTTGTAAAGTTAGGAAGTTGGGATTTTCTATGGGTTTTATTTTTGGCCAATCGATACGACCTACTAAATTTCATAAGGATCGGCTGACTATATCCATATAACTGAACAATCGGAAATGCCATCGTTTTGGTGTTCGTAAAGTTAGGAAGTTGGGATTTTCTATGGATTTTGACTATATCCTATAGCTGCCATATAACTGAACGATCGAAAATGCCATAACTTTGTTGTTTGTAAAGTTAGGAAGATGGGATTTTCTATGGGTTTAATTTTTGGCCAGTCAATACGACCTACCAAATTTCATAAGGATCCATATAACTGAACAATCGGAAATGCCATCATTTTGGTGTTCGTAAAGTTAGGAAGTTGGGATTTTCTATGGGTTTTATTTTTGGCCAGTCAATCCGACCTACCAATTTTTATAGGGATCGGCTGACTATAACCTATAGCTGCCATATAACTGAACGATCGGAAATGCCATAACTTTGGTGTTTGTAAAGTTAGGAAGTTGGGATTTTCTATGGGTTTTATTTTTGGCCAATCAATACGAACAATAACTTTGGTGTTCGTAAAGTTTGGAAGTTGGGATTTTCTATGGGTTTTATTTTTGGCCAATCAATCCGACCTACCAAATTTAATTGGGATCGGCTGACTATATCCATATAACTGAACAATCGGAAATGCCATAACTTTGGTGTTCGTAAAGTTAGGAAGTTGGGATTTTCTATGGGTTTTATTTTTGGCCAATCAATACGACCTACCAAATTTCATAGGGATCGGCTGACTATATCCTATAGCTGCCATATAACTGAACGATCGGAAATGTCATAACTTTGGTGTTCGAAAAGTTAGGAAGTTGGGATTTTCTATGGGTTTTATTTTTGGCCAATCAATACGATCTACCAAATTTCATAAGGATTGGCTGATCGGAAATGCCATAACTTTGGTGTTCGTAAAGTTAGGAAGTTGGGATTTTCTATGGGTTTTATTTTTGGCCAATCAATACGACCTACTAAATTTCATAAGGATCGGCTGACTATATCCATATAACTGAACAATCGGAAATGCCATCATTTTGGTGTTCGTAAAGTTAAGAACTTGGGATTTTCTATGGGTTTTATTTTTGGCCAGTCAATCCGACCTACCAATTTTTATAGGGATCGGCTGACTATATCCTATAGCTGCCATATAACTGAACGATCGGAAATGCCATAACTTTGGTGTTTGTAAAGTTAGGAAGTTGGGCTTTCTATGGGTTTTATTTTTGGCCAATCAATACGATCTACCAAATTTCATAAGGATCGGCTGACTATATCCATATAACTGAACAATCGGAAATGTTATAACTTTGGTGTTCGTTAAGTTAGGAAGTTGGGATTTTCTATGGGTTTTATTTTTGGCCAATCAATACGACCTACCAAATTTCATAGGGATCGGCTGACTATATCCTATAGCTGCCATATAACTGAACGATCGGAAATGCCATAACTTTGGTGTTCGTAAAGTTAGGAAGTTGGGATTTTCTATGGGTTTTATTTTTGGCCAATCAATACGATCTACCAAATTTCATAAGGATTGGCTGATCGGAAATGCCATAACTTTGGTGTTTGTAAAGTTAGGAAGTTGGGATTTTCTATGGGTTTTATTTTTGGGCAATCAATACGATCTACCAAATTTCATAAGGATCGGCTGACTATATCCATATAACTGAACAATCGGAAATGCCATAACTTTGGTGTTCGTAAAGTTTGGAAGTTGGGATTTTCTATGGGCTTTATTTTTGGCCAATCAATCCGACCTACCAAATTTATTTGGGATCGGCTGACTATATCCAGATAACTGAACAATCGGAAATGCCATAACTTTGGTGTTCGTAAAGTTAGGAAGTTGGGATTTTCTATGGGTTTTATTTTTGGCCAATCAATACGATCTACCAAATTTCATAGGGATCGGCTGACTATATCCTATAGCTGGCATATAACTGAACGATCGGAAATGCCATAACTTTGGTGTTTGTAAAGTTAGGAAGTTGGGATTTTCTATGGGTTTTATTTTTGGCCAATCAATACGACCTACCAAATTTCATAAGGAGCTGACTATATCCATATAACTGAACAATCGGAAATGCCATAACTTTGGTGTTCGTAAAGTTAGGAAGTTGGGATTTTCTATGGGTTTTATTTTTGGCCAATCAATACGACCTACCAAATTTCATAGGGATCGGCTGACTATATCCTATAGCTGCCATATAACTGAACAATCGGAAATGCCATAACTTTGGTGTTCGTAAAGTTAGGAAGTTGGGATTTTCTATGGGTTTTATTTTTGGCCAATCAATACGACCTACCAAATTTCATAGGGATCGGCTGACTATATCCTATAGCTGCCATATAACTGAACGATCGGAAATGCCATAACTTTGGTGTTTGGAAAGTTAAGAAGTTGGGATTTTCTATGGGTTTTATTTTTGGCCAATCAATACGACCTACTAAATTTCATAAGGAGCGGCTGACTATATCCATATAACTGAACAATCGGAAATGCCATCATTTTGGTGTTCGTAAAGTTAATAAGTTGGTATTTTCTATGGGTTTTATTTTTGGCCAGTCAATCCGACCTACCAATTTTTATAGGGATCGGCTGACTATATCCTATAGCTGCCATATAACTGAACGATCGGAAATGCCATAACTTTGGTGTTTGTAAAGTTAGGAAGTTGGGCTTTCTATGGGTTTTATTTTTGGCCAATCAATACGATCTACAAAATTTCATAAGGATCGGCTGACTATATCCATATAACTGAACAATCGGAAATGTTATAACTTTGGTGTTCGTAAAGTTAGGAAGTTGGGATTTTCTATGGGTTTTATTTTTGGCCAATCAATACGACCTACCAAATTTCATAGGGATCGGCTGACTATATCCTATAGCTGCCATATAACTGAACGATCGGAAATGCCATAACTTTGGTGTTCGTAAAGTTAGGAAGTTGGGATTTTCTATGGGTTTTATTTTTGGCCAATCAATACGATCTACCAAATTTCATAAGGATTGGCTGATCGGAAATGCCATAACTTTGGTGTTCGTAAAGTTAGGAAGTTGGGATTTTCTATGGGTTTTATTTTTGGCCAATCAATACGACCTACTAAATTTCATAAGGATCGGCTGACTATATCCATATAACTGAACAATCGGAAATGCCATCATTTTGGTGTTCGTAAAGTTAAGAAGTTGGGATTTTCTATGGGTTTTGTTTTTGGCCAATCAATCCGACCTACCAATTTTTTATAGGGATCGGCTGACTATATCCTATAGCTGCCATATAACTGAACGATCGGAAATGCCATAACTTTGGTGTTTGTAAAGTTAGGAAGTTGGGATTTTCTATGGGTTTTATTTTTGGCCAATCAATACGATCTACCAAATTTCATAAGGATCGGCTGACTATATCCATATAACTGAACAATCAGAAATGCCATAACTTTGGTGTTCGTAAAGTTTGGAAGTTGGGATTTTCTATGGGTTTTATTTTTGGCCAATCAATCCGACCTACCAAATTTAATTGGGATCGGCTGATTATATCCATATAACTGAACAATCGGAAATGCCATAACTTTGGTGTTCGTAAAGTTAGGAAGTTGGGATTTTCTATGGGTTTTATTTTTGGCCAATCAATCCGACCTACCAAATTTCATAGGGATCGTGACTATATCCTATAGCTGCCATATAACTGAACGATCGGAAATGCCATAACTTTGGTGTTTGTAAAGTTAGGAAGTTGGGATTTTCTATGGGTTTTATTTTTGGCCAATCAATACGATCTACCAAATTTCATAAGGATCGGCTGACTATATCCATATAACTAAACAATCGGAAATGCTATAACTTTGGTGTTCGTAAAGTTAGGAAGTTGGGATTTTCTATGGGTTTTATTTTTGGCCAATCAATACGATCTACCAAATTTCATAAAGATGCTGATCGGAAATGGCTGACTATATCCATATAACTGAACGATCGGAAATGCCATAACTTTGGTGTTTGTAAAGTTAGGAAGTTGGGATTTTCTATGGGTTTTATTTTTGGCCAATCAATACGATCTACCAATTTTCATAAGGATCGGCTGACTATATCCATATAACTGAACAATCGGAAATGTTATTACTTTGGTGTTCGTAAAGTTAGGAAGTTGGGATTTTCTATGGGTTTTATTTTTGGCCAATCAATATGATCTACCAAATTTCATAAAGATTGGCTGAAAATCGGAAATGCCATAATTTTGGTGTTCGTAAAGTTAGGAAGTTGGGATTTTCTATGGGTTTTATTTTTGGCCAATCAATACGACCTACTAAATTTCATAAGGATCGGCTGACTATATCCTATAGCGCCATATAACTGAACGATCGGAAATGCCAAAACTTTGGTGTTCGTAAAGTTAGGAAGTTCGGATTTTCTATGGGTTTTATTTTTGGCCAATCAATACGACCTACCAAATTTCATAAGGATCGGCTGATCGAAAATGCCATAACTTTGGTGTTTGTAAGGTTCGGAAGTTGGGATTTTCTATGGGTTTTATTTTTGGCCAATCAATCCGACCTACCAAATTTCATAGGGATCGGCTGACTATATCCTATACATATAACTGAACGATCGGAAATGCCATAACTTTGTTGTTTGTAAAGTTAGGAAGTTGGGATTTTCTATGGGTTTTATTTTTGGCCAATCAATCCGACCTACCAAATTTTATAGGGATCGGCTGACTATATCCTATAGCTGCCATATAACTGAACGATCGGAAATGCCAAAACTTTGGTGTTCGTAAAGTTCGAAAGTTCGGATTTTCTATGGGTTTTATTTTTGGCCAATCAATCCGACATACCAAATTTCATAGGGATCGGCTGAAAATCGAAAATGCCATAACTTTGGTGTTTGTAGGGTTCGGAAGTTGGGATTTTCTATGGGTTTTATTTTTGGCCAATCAATCCGACCTACCAAATTTCATAGGGATCGGCTGACTATATCCTATAGCTGCCATATAACTGAACGATCGGAAATGCCAAAACTTTGGTGTTCGTAAAGTTCGAAAGTTCGGATTTTCTATGGGTTTTATTTTTGGCCAATCAATCCGACCTACCAAATTTCATAAGGATCGGCTGACTATATCCTATAGCTGCCATATAACTGAACGATCGGAAATGCCATAACTTTGGTGTTTGTAAAGTTAGGAAGTTGGGATTTTCTATGGGTTTTATTTTTGGCCAATCAATACGATCTACCAAATTTCATAAGGATCGGCTGACTATATCCATATAACTAAACAATCGGAAATGTTATAACTTTGGTGTTCGTAAAGTTAGGAAGTTGGGATTTTCTATGGGTTTTATTTTTGGCCAATCAATATGATCTACCAAATTTCATAAAGATTGGCTGATCGGAAATGGCTGACTATATCCATATAACTGAACGATCGGAAATGCCATAACTTTGGTGTTTGTAAAGTTAGGAAGTTGGGATTTTCTATGGGTTTTATTTTTGGCCAATCAATACGATCTACCAATTTTCATAAGGATCGGCTGACTATATCCATATAACTGAACAATCGGAAATGTTATTACTTTGGTGTTCGTAAAGTTAGGAAGTTGGGATTTTCTATGGGTTTTATTTTTGGCCAATCAATATGATCTACCAAATTTCATAAAGATTGGCTGATCGGAAATGCCATAATTTTGGTGTTCGTAAAGTTAGGAAGTTGGGATTTTCTATGGGTTTTATTTTTGGCCAATCAATACGACCTACTAAATTTCATAAGGATCGGCTGACTATATCCTATAGCCATATAACTGAACGATCGGAAATGCCAAAACTTTGGTGTTCGTAAAGTTCGAAAGTTCGGATTTTCTATGGGTTTTATTTTTGGCCAATCAATACGACCTACCAAATTTCATAAGGATCGGCTGATCGAAAATGCCATAACTTTGGTGTTTGTAAGGTTCGGAAGTTGGGATTTTCTATGGGTTTTATTTTTGGCCAATCAATCCGACCTACCAAATTTCATAGGGATCGGCTGACTATATCCTATAGCTGCCATATAACTGAACGATCGGAAATGCCATAACTTTGTTGTTTGTAAAGTTAGGAAGTTGGGATTTTCTATGGGTTTTATTTTTGGCCAATCAATCCGACCTACCAAATTTTATAGGGATCGGCTGACTATATCCTATAGCCATATAACTGAACGATCGGAAATGCCAAAACTTTGGTGTTCGTAAAGTTCGAAAGTTCGGATTTTCTATGGGTCTTATTTTTGGCCAATCAATACGACCTACCAAATTTCATAAGGATCGGCTGATCGAAAATGCCATAACTTTGGTGTTTGTAGGGTTCGGAAGTTGGGATTTTCTATGGGTTTTATTTTTGGCCAATCAATCCGACCTACCAAATTTCATAGGAATCGGCTGACTATATCCTATAGCTGCCATATAACTGAACGATCGGAAATGCCAAAACTTTGGTGTTCGTAAAGTTCGAAAGTTCGGATTTTCTATGGGTTTTATTTTTGGCCAATCAATCCGACATACCAAATTTCATAGGGATCGGCTGACTATATCCTGTAGCTGCCATATAACTGAACGATCGGAAATGCCATAACTTTGGTGTTTGTAAAGTTAGGAAGTTGGGATTTTCTATGGGTTTTATTTTTGGCCAATCAATACGATCTAACCAAATTTCATAAGGATCGGCTCATCGGAAATGCCATAACTTTGGTGTTCGTAAAGTTCGGAAGTTGGGATTTTCTATGGGTTTTATTTTTGGCCAATCAATCCGACGAGGAGTTAAATAACTCCTCACAAATAAATGAGAGTTTGGAGTAATTTAGCTGGTGAGAGTTTGGAGGAATTCAGCTGGTGAGAGTTTGGAGAATACAGCTGGTGAGAGTTTGGAGAATACAGCTGGTGAGAGTTTGGAGAATACCAAGAAGAGAGTTTGGAGAGTACGGCTGGAGAGAGTTTGGAGAGAACGTGTAACGGTAGAAGGCGGCGGACTTTGGACCGAGTATGGTGCCGTGCGCAAAACCGAAAAAGGAGAAGCCGAGAACTAACGGGATACGCCGGCCTATAAAAGCGGGCCGAGCGCAGGAAGCGGGATCAGTCGATCACAAGGAGTCAATCCAGCAAGATCAGTAGACAAGCAGAAAATCAGTGAATAAAACAAGTCAAGTCAACATCAGGAGGAAGCAGAGCCGCGCCGAGTCAACAGGAGCAAGATCGCTACATCAAGACGTTCGGGACTTAGAGTTGAAGTCTCCGAGCTGAGAAACAGGTAGCTGAGGTCCTTGAGGCATCACGCGGCTAAGTCCAGGCGCTTTGTTCTAATTCTGGTCGCGATTTGAGCTTGGCGTATTGCTCGGCGAATCCGACAGAGGTGAATAAAAAGAGTCCTCCGACAAAGAACCGTGGGCTCGGAAGGGAAGTTGTCCAGAACCAGCTGCCGTGCGAAAACAATTGCCTTGTCGAATTCCGGCGTACGCCTGAACCGACAGGCGAGAATTGTGCAGGCCCTGGTTCGACTAGCCGAGAAGGACGCGCGTCCGAACCACGGGTGTCTCGAGAGGCATATGCGTCGAGAGCACAGTAGTTCACCGCCAGAGTCCTAGCTGTCCCGAGAGCCAAAGTTCCGCTACACCTAGTCTCACAAGAGCACGCGGACAACGGAGCCAGGATTCGCGCCGCGAGCAGAGCGAGGACATCGAGGACACGAGACACGACGAGCAGTCATCGCAGGCCCAGCAACAACCAAGATACACTCCGACGTATCTAGGTGACGCTCCCTAGACCCTCAAAAGCCCCGAGGCCAAAGACAGCGGAGGCGTTACGGAGCAGCGAGCAGCGAACAGCGAGGCAGCGGAGAGCGACGGTGGAGCGACCACAATTCTTCAAGGGAGGCGTTGAGATACCCATCTGTCACCATTAGTCCCAGGCCGAGGGACAAGTCGGCGAATAAAGATCTTTGTAAATATCCTAACCTTCTGTGCGTTCTCACTAGACAATCGGGCGGTCACGTTTATATAAATTTGGTGGGACGAACAACACAAATCTTCTGAGCAAGCCGCACGATACTCGTAGCGAGCAGAACGTAAAAAAAAGTTCGTTACAACATTTATTTGGAGACGTGAGCAGCGTTACTGTGCACAAGCCAAGTAAACTTTCGTTTTTTCTATATTTGTATATCTATAGAAAGAAAATTGTAAATATACTGTCGTCTCTCTCTCACCAGATAAGAATAGCTAATAACTCGCACTGCTGAGAAATATTACATTCCAAAGTACTACAAAGCAGATATATTTTTGAAAATAATTTCATTGTTAGGTAAAATTATAGATATCGGTAGGGAAATACATAATAAAAACTTCACATCCTAACGGAAAAAAAACAGTGGCATTAAATACTGAATGGACTTGTAAGGAGCCGCGGCTAGATGTGCTATCGCTTTAAAACTTTCACAAAAAGTTTATACAAATAATATAAATATTATATTTAACTAATAAGCAGTTAACCTCTATTTCGCCAAGCATTGTAAAGCAGCGCTTAACTCATTTTATTTAAAGTTATTTTATAAAAATCCATGTGAATCCAGCTGATCTGAAACGGAAAGTGCGAGATTCAGATGTCCCCTCTCCCTCGCCTTCGACGCTGTTGAAATTATAGCATAGCAGAACAAGCCAATGCAGATGTAGCAAGTGATCTACGTATTCATGATGACAAACTTGCTGAGAATGCTTCAAAGACCAAATCAATATTTCAGACCAAGCAATACACCTTGCTGAAGTGGGACAACCGGTATATCGTATTTAAAGATGTGAAGAGCAGTTGCGACTTGGATCCATACTTGGCTATTTTGTTCATTTAGTATTTTAATCTTAGTGTAGTATTTTATATATTTTTTTTTCGAGCGGAGTCCCACGGCTCACTTACCCGCCCAACCGACCGAGGGGCGCAGCCGTGTATCGTACGGCACGATTCGCGATAAGATAGACGCGAGATAGGAAAATAAAGGTATAGGTCCGGGGAAAAAAGTAAAAGTTAGATCAATCTTGTGCCAATGAAGCAAGTATTAATCGTTTTAGGAGCGGCAGAGAGTCAAGATTTGAGATTACAGGAAAAAGTCTATTATAGTCAGAACATAATACTCTGAAAGGCTCATGCAAGGCATAGTTAGATCTACAATGATTTAAAATTAGGCGAATATAATTTCTAGTTAATCTACTTGGCACAGAAAAGTTTAGCCGACTTAACAAGTCGGGGCAGTCAATATCACCATGTATAAGGTTATAAATAAAGATAGTAAATAGCATCGTTCTACGGTTGGCTTGGGAGGGTAAATTAATCAAAATAGGTCTACTAGAATAAGAAGGTAAGTTAAGATTTGTATCCCAGTTTAGGCGCCGTAAAGCCAAAAAAGGACTTGTGGACTCCAGACGGGAGACCCATACTCCAGAATCGGACGGACTAGCGAAATAAATAAAGTTTTAGTCAAATAAGGATCATCGAATTATTTAGACTACCTTTTAATAAATCCAAGCACTCCTCTAGCTTTATTAACCATGGACGAAATGTGATTAGATTTTAAATTTTAGTTTAGGGTCCAAGAGAACGCCAAGATCGTTTACAAGAATTATTCTATCCAAAGAGCTGCCACTTAATGTGTAAGTCGCGTATATCGGATTGACCCAATAAAAACTCATCAGCTTGCACTTGGATGCGTTTAAATTTAGTAAATTATCTCGGCACCAGTTTTCAAAATTATCTAGATCGGATTGCAAGTCTAAATGGCAGGAAATGTCCTTATACTGCAGGCACAACTTAACATCATCTGCGCAAATAAGTACGCGAGAATGACTTCTAATTGAGGGAAGATCGTTAATAAATAATGTAAAATGTAACGGACCCAGATGGCTCCGTTCTGGGACACCGGAGGTAACACAGAGAATTTCAGAAATTGAATTTTTAAAAAGGACCCTTTGTGACCTGCCATTTAGATAACTTGAAATCCATTTAAGCAGATCAACTGGAAAACCTAACAGGTCAAGTTTTTGAATAAGAAGTAAGCTATTTACAGTCAAATGCTTTACTAAAGTCAGTGTAAATGACGTCTGTTTGAAAACTACTATTGAAGCCTTTTATCACAAATGTAGTGAGCTCTAGAAGGTTTGTGATTGTGGATCTACGTTTAATAAATCCGTGTTGACACGGAGAAATGATTGATCTGCAACGGTGCTGCAAATGAGGAGTAATAATTTTTTCAAAAAGCTTAGGAATAGCTGAATAGCTGATTTAGAAATATCTCTGTAGTTACTGGCTTCTAACTTGTTACCTTTTTTGAAAAGAGGAATAACAAATGATTCCTTCCAAATATTTGGGAATTGGGAGGTTTCTAGAGATAAGGTAAACAACTTGTGAAGAGGTTTGCACAGGGCCTTAGCGCAATACCTAAGCACGCACCCAGGAATATCATCGGACCCTGGCGAATAAACAGGCTTAATTCGAAGAAGATCCAAAAGAAGAGAAGTTTTTGTTAAAGTGGGACAGAATATGAGGTTTGACTTGGAAATGGTGTAATAATAATTCTATGATGAATAACCAAAAGTAGAGTAAGTCGTTTGAAAAAATTGGGCAAATAAATCGGCTATTGCCTGATCTGTGGTTGCCGTCTTGTTTTCGAACGACGGCGAGGAATTTAGATTTATATTTCCTAAAAAGTCTGGACTATAGATTTTAACTCTGCGTAAACTCTTTGCTAAACCAACGTGATTTATTGGAAATTAACGGATAGTACCATGGAAAACAGGAATTAAAAAATGAGTTTATTGCAGTGTAAAAACATTAATTGCATCGGACATATTATTGCATAAGTAAAGATCAGACCAATTAAAGCCAGAAATAAAATTATTTAGCCTCAGAAAGTCTGACTTGCGAAAACAATGTATTCATTTGGATTTTTCTGATTTTTCTTCTATAACTCTACCCGTATCAAATGAGCGTTAGATTGTGGGGTGATATGGATCTCCAGGTTGCGTGAGTTGTGCTACTCTGGACTGAAAGACACCTTCAGGATTTGATACAAAACACAAATCAAGTAGGCGACCTAATGAATTTCGAACATGGTTTCCTTGAGATAGAGATATGTCAAGCAGGCCGTCAATAAAATCATGCTGTGCTATAGGTAGAAAGACATTCGATCCATCCTCAGTGGACCAAGTAACTCCAGGTATATTAAAATCACCTAGAACTACCAACTGATCCCTATCAGAAAGCTTATTTGCAACGGACTTAATAACGGATAGGTGATTTAAATAATCTGGAAGTTCAGACAACGGCGGAATATATGAGCAAGTTATGTATATAAAGTTACCAGGAAGCGATAACTTTACACAAATAAATTCAATAGTATTGTAGTATGCACATATATTGAATACCCACTGTTCCGAAAGTACTTAAAGGGTACGCACTGTAACACTTTGTTGCAGTGTTTACATATTTCAAAGTCTCGATCATAAACCCTAAGTGGCCGAAATATGAACCGATCGCTATGGCTTAGCCCGCACACAGAAAGTGCTAGCGTCGGCATAATTGTAACGAACGGACAGCATATGCATACCCCTCGCGCCGCCTTTCAAGTGGCGCATAGCAATGTATATAAGTACATTCCTTAATAGCCTTAATTAGACTTAAAGAATATTGTAAAAGAGCAGAGACACTTTGATCGTTGGAGCGGCACCATTGCTGCTCCAACTAAAACAAATAAGCCCAAATAAAACTCAAGACAAATATAATCTAAATACAATCAAGACTATTCATTGAACTTGAAAATCATGGAGCAAATTGGAACTACAGAATAATTATATTTCATGGCGACCGTGACTAGAGTCACAAGGAGCAGCGGATCGGGAAGATTGTGGCATAATAATACAAGGAGGATATACAAAAAAAAAACACGTCTGAGTGAGTAGAGTGTGCGTGATGGTACGTGTAGGTCAAAAAAAATAAAATTAACAAAAGAATAGCCCGCATTAAGTGGCTGCTATGTGCTCAATCAACACCGCCCGCATGGACGACGGCGCAAAAACTTTATAATGAGTTTGAATTTTTAAGGGAACCCTCCAAAATAGAATACCACAAGGCACAACTCACTCAGCAAACCAAATACAAGTTATAAATCAAAAACTAATAACGAAACCAAATATTCCCAAGCCACTGCCGAAACGACCACAAGTCTGCCCGACCGACTGCCCCGGACCTCTCAACTCTGCGGCATGCAATTCCGCATGCATGATGCCGAAGACCAGTGCTAAGACCAGCACCGGTACCGCCTGAGCCCATAGGCCCAGGACAGCAGCAGCAGATAACAAGCGTGGGAGGCACGACCGCCACCTGCGCCTTCGAAGGAGCGTCAGCGTAGCCAAACCGGCGACGACCAGCTGACGTAGAAGGAAGAAAGAGAAACCAACCAAGCTGGAAACGAATTTTTTTTTTAATTTTTTTGATTGCACTACGATGCATATTTTTTTTATATGATATAATATTTTGTAAAATTGAGCGGAACTTTTTCTGCCCGATTAGACGTGTAGCCCGTAAGGCTATGCAAAAAACTAGGTAGGAAGTTTGTTAATTTAAATGCGCAGTAATGGGATAAGTAAATTTTCAATAGAAGATCATAATAATTTTAATGAAACACTTTATACACATAAAATAAAAGTATATGCAAAACCCACCAAAATGACTTTGGACATAAAAACAGTGGATTCCACTGCCAATGTCATCAACAAGGTAGAATCTAGCAACATCGATCTATATTGGGTACATATACTCTTGATAATCATTGTTGTTATCATGGACGCCACTTTCTTTTACAAAATTTACAAGCTGCATAATAATTGTCTGAAAAAAAGGTATATGAGCCGGGGAAATAACCTGGATAAAATATAAGCAGCAAAATAAAAAAATAAAACAACAGTAATTACACATAAATATATTTCATAAATGTTAACACCTAAAATCTAAAAAATGAAATAACAAAAAAATAAATATAAAAATATTTCAATATATTCTTCTTACAAAGTATGGCTAGACTAAAGGCATGGAACAAATTGTACGGGGAATTATCAAACATTAAAACTAATTTTGACAGATCATACAAGTCACTAACCCAGAATAGACCTATCCAAAAGAACACGTTTAGGAAGCATGTTGAAATATTAGTAGAGTGCTTTAATGAAGCGCTAACACATGATCACAGGGAAAGATTAAATAAAGATCATTGGTCACAGGTATCGAAACTTTTGTATACGACTGCGATCTCATTTAATATTTGTTAAACAAAAGTTCAGTTTAGAAATATCGGTACCAACCGTTCTAAACACTCCAATAGCAGTTGACACTGCACCTGACCCGGAATCAACAGAAACGAACGAATCGGAGTCAGAAGAGCTTCCCGAAGTAAACCTCAAAATAGAAGATGAAGATTTGAATAATCTTACTATTCCGGCGGTATACACTGATCTGGACAATTCAAGAGATTCAGATACTTCGAGTGTAATAGAAAACAAAATAAGTAACTCTATCACAATGGCACAATCAAATATTGATTTTATTAATACAGCATTACAGCTTATACCAGTTTTTGATGGTAAGGCTGAAAATTTAACAAGCTTCATTGATGCTTTACAAATAATAGAATCAATAAAAGGCGAGCACGAAGAATTAGCTGTTTCCATAATTAAAACAAAGCTAAAAGGTGCCGCCAGAAATCTAATCGGTAATGAAACAACAATTACTGAAGTGATTTCCAGACTAAGAGGCAACGTCAAAGGCGAAACTGTAGAAGTATTATCAGCGAAGCTGATGAACCTACAGCAGCGCAATAAAACTGCTAACCAATACACACAAGAAATTGAGCAGATGACGGAAGCCTAAGAAGGTGCATATATAACAGATGGTTTACCTTTAGAGCTAGCCATAAGTTATTCCACGCAGCATGCAGTCCAAGCAATGACTTAAAATTGCACAATCGATAAGGTATAACTTATCATGCAAGCTGGCACCTTTAGTACTATGAACGATGCCGTTTACAAATTTGTCAACAGTTGCACTGAAGCAACTGGACAGTCAAACATCGTCCTATATTTCAAGAACTATCCACAGCGCGGCTCAAATCGCGGACGTGGAAATTATGGAGGTAATTTTCGTGGTAATCACAATAACTACAACAACAATAACTATAACAACAATTACCAAAATAACAATGGAGGACGAGGCCAATATAGAGGACACTATAGAGGTGGTGGTAACTCGAACCGAGGTCACAATGGCAATAACCAAAGCAATGTCAGAATTACCCAAAATACTTACCAAAACACATCGGAAAACTACCAAAGCCCTTTAAATACTCAACAACAAAAGAAGTCAGAGTTCACACCATTAATCTCAGCCAAAATATATTCGTTTCATTTTTCAATGTAGCTACTGGAAAAGAACTTATCTTTTTAATAGACACAGGTTCAGACATTTCCATTTTAAAAGAAACTTCGGATAACTTCCAAAACATCCAAGATGATTACATCATAGACATAAAAGGCATAAGTCAAGAAATAACCAAATCCCAAGGTTTAGTTTCTATGGAGATACAGACAACTAAATCATAATTCCACACGATTTTCGTAAATTCACATTTCCCTATTCCATGCGATGGAATATTAGGCATCGACTTTATTAAAAAATACAACTGTCAATTAGACTTTAAGCCATCTGAAGATTGGCTTATAATTAGACCCAATAATTTAAAATTTCCAATTAATGTACCAATAGCTCATAGTTCTGGCAATAATTCAATACTTCTGCCAGCAAGATCCCAAGTTATTCGGAAAATAGAACTTAATTCAAAAGTAGACAGTGTATTAATTCCAAATCAGGAAATTCAGCATGGTATTTACGTTGCAAATACCATAACAACATCCAATAATGCCTTCATAAGACTAATAAACACAACAAATACCGACCAAGTAGTCAGTACAGATAACCTAACATATGAATCACTTTCGAACTACGATGTAGTCAACACAAATCCAGACAATAGAAAAAAATCCGTACTATCACAACTTTCAAAAAACTTCCCCCCACAGTTCAAGTCACAGCTTTCAAATCAATAACCACAAATAATTTTTATAAACAGATACTGAGATTAAAGGATGATGAACCAGTCTATATAAAGAACTATCAAAGCCCACATAGTCAGGTGAACGAAATACAAAAGCAAGTAGGGAAATTAATCTCTGACGGGATTGTCGAACCGTCAGTATCCGAATATAATAGCCCATTGTTACTTGTTCCTAAGAAATCATTCCCCGGGTCAAATGTAAAGAAATGGCGATTAGTAATTGACTACCGCCAGATTAATAAAAAATTACTATCTGATAAATTCCCATTACCTAGAATTGATGATATTTTAGATCAACTAGGTCGAGCAAAATACTTTTCAAGTCTAGACTTAATGTCAGGATTCCATCAAATTGAACTAGAAAAAGGTTCAAGAGATATAACGTCTTTTTCAACGAGCAACGGCTCATATCGCTCCACGCGATTACCCTTCGGATTAAAAATAGCTCCTAATTCGTTTCAGAGAATGATGACTATTGCGTTCTCTGGTCTATAGCCTTCTCAAGCATTCCTTTATATGGTTGACTTAATAGTAATTGGTTGTTTCGAACAACATATGCCTAAGAACTTAACAGATGTTTTTGAGAAATGTAGGAAATACAACCTAAAGTTACATCCAGAAAAATGTTCATTTTTATGCATAAAGTGACTTTTCTAGGTCATAAATGCACTGATAAAGGAATACTTCCAGATGACAAGAAATACGATGTCATTATGAACTACCCAGTTCCGCACGACGCGGACAG
The DNA here is from genome assembly GCA_018152295.1 of Drosophila carrolli. Classification (NCBI taxonomy): domain Eukaryota; kingdom Metazoa; phylum Arthropoda; class Insecta; order Diptera; family Drosophilidae; genus Drosophila; species Drosophila carrolli. The sequence goes on along the minus strand of JAECXJ010000055.1, from coordinate 659 downwards.
TGCTAGATGTTTCGTAGCATTCTGTAACTATTATAGAGGTTTTATAAAAAAATTCGCCGACTATTCACGGCACATAACAAGATTATATAAAAAGAATGTTCCTTTTAAATGGACGGATGAGTGTGAAAATGCATTTCAATACTTAAAAACAAAACTTATGGAACCTACCTTGCTACAATATCCAGATTTCACTAAAGATTTCTGTATAATAACAGATGCAAGTAAGCAAGCATGTGGAGCGGTTTTAACTCAAAACCATAATGGTCTCCAACTTCCCATTGCATCAAGAGCATTTACAAAAGGTGAAAGTAACAAATGTACTACTGAGCAGGAATTAGCTGCAATTCATTGGGCGATATTACATTTCAGACCATATATATATGGAAAACATTTCTTTATAAAAACAGACCATCGACCTTTAACATACCTTTTCTCAATGATCAATCCCAGTTCTAAACTAACACGTATGAAGCTCGAACTAGAAGAATGCGACTTTACAGTCGAATATCTAAAGGGAAAAGGATAACCATCTACAAAATATAACTGGAAATATATTGAAAGTCACTACTAGATATCAAAGTAGACAAAATTTTCGCGCGGAAAATCTCTAAATAAAGCTTCTAAGCCCAACGTATAAGACGTCAAAACAATGACGTACT